>JANZLX010000002.1:34494127-34511963 GCA_025531955.1 Erythroxylum orinocense
ATTGGCCAATACTGCAGAGTTCAAACAATTAGCCTTAAACCATTGGAAGAAAACAGTAGAATCTGAAAAATTACCACCAAGGGGAAAAAACTTTCTCCAAATTTCCTTCACCTGTGGACAATCAACAAAAAGGTGAAAAATTGTTTCAGACCCCATACCGCATCGTTTACACCCCTCAGATGGAGACAAACCGATATGAAAACGCCATTGTTGTGTATGAACCCTCTTATGCCAAATCAGCCAACACAAAAGTTTAACCTTCTCTGGACCACACACATGCCAAATCCAATTCCACTGTTCTTGGTTTTCCTCTTCATCCTTCAAGACTAGCCACCGAAAACCTGTTTTTACTGTGTATCGGCCAGAAGAAGAAGGGCCCCATATGAGTTTATCTTCTCCCACTCCTGTAAAAGGTTGACGAAGGCGGGGAAACTCACTACGAATTGCATCAGGAATGTCAGTACGAAGGTTGCGAAAATTCCAATCACCAGCATCATCTAATATATCTGAAATCATCAAGTCCCAATCTTCCTCCGCAACCATAGGCAGCCTATTAATCAAAGGCCCTTGACCCAACCAATTATCATGCCAAATAGACACTGAAAGACCACGACCAATCCTGTATTGATAGCCATCTCGGAGTTCATCCCGGACTTTAATAATATCTAGCCAAACCTTGGAGCAATTTGACCTCTTTTCCCATTCAAGAAAGCTTTGCCCTTTACCATATTTATCACAAATAAGAGAAACCCAGTTTTTATGAGGTTGTTCGTGAGCTGTCCAAATTAACTTTCCAAGAAGAGCAGTATTCATCAACCGACTCTGTCGAAGACCCAATCCACCTATAGATTTCGGTTTAGTCACTCTATCCCAAGAGATTAAGTGGATCCCTCTTTTAGTATCAGTACTATTCCAAACAAACCTTTTTATAACTTGGTCTATTTTACCGCAAACATAACTCGGAAGCCAAGCAACCTGCATAAGATAATTGGGCATCGCATTAAGGGTAGATTTTGCCAGAGTTACGCGCCCTGCCATATTCAACAAGTTAGCCTTCCACCCAGATAATTTCTTATTCATTCTTGTCACCAAGTCTGTGAAACTACTACTTCAATGGGTATTGTCATTGTTAGAGAGTGTCAATCGAAGTTGGTGTGTCTCATTGCAAACAACCACTTCAGCCCTAAGATCATATCATACCAAACAAGATTGCAAAGCAAGAAATCCTATACTACTGTGACTTGCTGTAATTGAAATACAACCCCCTTGCAGATTTATGTACCTGGTAAGAAGCTTTAAAATGAGAAGAAGAATTTAATATGAACTGTTATATTTTCAATACAGTACACTTGTATATATATAGCTATACATGATTCTCAGATCTTGTTCAGATCGTATAACAGATAATATACATATCTAACAAAACTAACAATCTTATCAAAGACATATTCAACTCTTATCTCTATCACAACTCTTATCTCTATCATGCCCCCGTAAGATGAAGTGTCATGGAGAGACTTTCATCTTGGATCGAAGAATCTCAAACTGCACACGAGAAAATGGTTTAGTAAGCGCATCCGCAATCTGATTTGTCGTGGAGATATGAGAGACTTGGACATGTTGCAATCATACTTGTTCTCGGACAAAATGATAGTCAAGTGCTAGATGTTTCATGCGTGAGTGATAGACCGGATTGGAACAAACATAAGTAGCACTGACATTATCACAGTAAATATGTGGAATGACAGATGAGGATATATGGAGCTCAGTAAGAAGATTTCGCAGCCACATAATTTCTGCCACTATACTAGCAACCGCATGATATTCAACTTCTGTTGACGAGCGTGCAACTATCTGTTGACGTTTAGAGGACCAAAAAATAGGATTGTTCCCAAGACAAACTACATAGGCAGAAGAAGATGTCTGCGGATAAACTAACAATCTTATCAAAGACTTATTCAACTCTTATCTCTATCACAACTCTTATCTCTGTCACCTGGTACAGGTGCCTGAATTCTCATTGGCAACCTATAGTTTGTTGTCTCTATGATTGGAATGCCCAGTTTTGCCACCAGCTTGTCACTAATGAAGTTACAGGTTGCCCCATAATCAACAAGGATTCTTACCTCCTGGCTCCCTATTGTTCCTCACAGTTCGATCAAGTGTGGAGAGTTTAATCCAATGATTGAATTTACTGCCAACTAGATTTCTCCGACCTACAGCAATATGCGTTAGCATCTAATTGTCGTTCGACTACCCACGTTTTGCTTTGTCATCAAACACAAATAAAATTTTCAATTCTTGATTTTTACACCTATGTCCCGCATGATATCATTTGATGCCAAGGTTTTGAAACTCAGACCAGACATCGAATCGGAGGCCTTACTGATTATCGGTTTGACCGGTGGTTGGTTTTGAAATCCAGATCGGACATCGAACCGAAGACCTTACTGGTCACCGATTTGACCGATTCAACTACCGGTCGAACCGGTGTAACGTCATAATTATGCAATAGTTATATTTAATTATATATAATATTAGTAATATTAAAAAAATAGAAAAATATACCAAATAATATAAAAAAATATTTAAAAATAAAAAATTCATTGAATCAGTTCAGTTCGATCGGTCAATTGACCAATTTTTACCGATTCTCACTGGTTCAATTAGAGACCGATTTTTAAGAGCCACTCAAACTGAATAACTGACCAATCACCGATCGAACCGATCAGTCCGATCCAAATTTTAAAACAAATGCATAACCCCTTCTCCCTCTTAGCTTTAATTTCAACTGCAGACATTTGTTTGAAAGGTAAATCGAGGTTGCCAAGTGTACTAGTCGCGAAAATTTTGGGTGGGTTGACTGTGTCGGTAGTAGAGTGGGTGGTTGGATTAAAATTAGTTGGGTTCGTGTAAGTTGTGAGTCCAGGATATATATCAGTTTGGGTTATAGACAGCAGTGGAGCTCCAATTAGCTGGGGCCTTCTTTAAATTTTTGGCCACATCATTGTCCTAGACTGGGTTCAAAACCATGCTGCCCCTTCTATCCTCTCGGTTGACTCCATTAACTCTAGTAACCCCGAGCAATTCATCTTCATTTGTTCCCCTATGACATCTTCATCAAGCCCATTAAGAAATACTGTGTCTAATGTGTCATCATCTAGGTGTTTTAGTGGAGTGGTTAATGCCTCAAACTCCTTCCAGTACTGCATCGTAGAAGTTGTTTGTCACAATGACAGGAGACGATGTTGATGAGTCCTTTTGTGTTTTGGCAAGTAACTTCTCAAAAGCTATGTCTTTAACTCATCCTATGTTCGTATAGCTCGTCGATTCTCGTCCCATTGTAACCACACCAAGGCACCAAGGCGGCGCCCCAAAAGCACACCCCTGCTGCTTCCCACTTTCCAATTATATATATTGAAACATTGCTAGATTGTTAGTTGTTGAAATGCTCAAAAGTCGAAATTACAAAATGCATCTAAGTGAGTAGTAAGATCATCGCATTTCCATATCGAGAGAAATTCTGTAGGCAGTAGTTTTATGCACACTATACAACTTTAGAGCCAGTTAGCCAGAACCTGGCTAAGCATTTACCAAGTCGGCTATTGCAAAACATTATTAGCATGAAAGCGTGAACCCAAGGCAATGCTAAAGTCTATCTCACCATCAACGTGCAGGATTTCCAATCAGTGTTACTGAATTCAAACCAAGAACTCTTCCAAATAGGTCAAAAGAAATAGCTTTAATTCCCAAAAAACAGTTGCCATCTTGAAGATTCAGTAGAAGAATATACAACTCAAATGACCACTTTGTCCTGACAATATAATCTTAAGTCAAGAGAATAAACCTTTTAAAGGACCATAATGACTAGCAAGATGCACATTTTTTCCTTCAAATATCCGCCGTCCAAAGTCTTAAATTTGTTTCCAATATTAAGTTTGAAAATTTTTGGGATTTAATCAGAAACGCAACAGACACTTAGTAAACTTCGGCAGCCAAATTACTGGAGGATATCCTCTGGCGTTTCTCGACATAAGCCGATGGGAACCACCCTGCTTTACCTTTACATTCTCCTTCTGACCATCCAGTTGGGCTCACCTGCGAAACAGATGAAGGATTAGTGGTGAGCGAATCTTATTCCAGGTGATCAAATTAATAAGGCCTAAAGTCATAAAAAGAGATTTATTTTTTGACTATGGTATGAACTAGCAAAGTATTTACTAATATAATGCACGGCTTGGTGGTAGGAAAATCTGGACCTGAATGAAACCCCACCAGTAGGACCCAATGTATTTCGTTTCAGAAAGCAGAAAAGAAAATCTGGAAAACTTTTGCTATCCAGCCACACCCTCCCTGCCCAAAATACTCACCCACCAATCCACACAAACGCACAGAGAAAACATTTTTGAGGAGTTTCATGCATAAATTTCTACATGTCAAATTCATAATTGTCTCGATAAAACAATTGAATTAATGATGCAGTTATCAAGGATTCTAGCCATGTAATGTCTCTCAGATTATCCAATAAATGAGAGCAGTTTAGATTTTCTTTTTCAAAAGTAAGATGCAAGTGAAGGAATAACTGCAAAGCTCAGGCTTCTTCACACACAACTCTGGATGAATACTCAACTCTGCTTTTATGGTAATGCAAGCAAATCAGCAGTCGAAGAATTTGTGCAACACAAATGAATCTATCAATTATAAGGATGCTATCATTATGCCACATCATAAATATCAAGAAAAAGCTGAACACCTTTCGTACAACAACATAGTCGCCCACTGCCAAGCTTAGTTCTTTCTCTGTTTCAGCAATGAAAGAGTGTTTTGCCTGAAAGGTTGAAGCAAACATAAAGTATTAAAATATTTAGAAAAACTGGAAATTTTTATCTCCAAGTTTCCATGCCTATTAAATCAAACTTACTTCGACCAAAAAGTATGTTGTTTTCCCCAAATCATTCTCTGATGGGATCACTTGAGAATGAATCACTGGTGGAGCAGCCTCTTTTTGCTGTTTCTCCAAGACCATCTAACACAAGCAGCAAAACAAGATATTACCCTCAATCCTCAGATGGATAAAATGTTTTTCATTAAAAACAAAAGTTGTAGTATCACTATTCTTGAGCTAACCTCTGCTTCAACCTCACTAAGGATAGCAGCAATTCTCAAATGATAATTCTTTTCACCTTCAACCTGCAGAGCACAAGTGCATCATGCATATAAAATTTAAATCTAACTCTGAACTTTGAAATGCAATGTTTATCCTAGAATTATGTGCACACACCATGGAAACAAGTCTCTGGAAAGTCAGTCTTTGCTGCTGTGCTTCAACAGCTGCCAATGCAGCTGCAGCTTCCTTACCGAGGACAGCCATGTTTGATTTTAGTTCTTTCATTTTCGCCTCAGCTGCTTGAAGCTTTGCAACATTTTCAGGAATTGGGGTTTCCCTTACCCGTGCTTGTCTTCTCGAAACCTCTGTTGCCTGTTTGCTTTAAATAGTGAAATATAAGTGATAAGTTTTCAAGGAACAGCTATGAGTAAAGAATACAACTGTGATCAAACCTTGCCAAATATTTGGCATAGATAACTTTGTGAAATAAGATACCACTTATAATTACCTGTGCCTCAGCTTCCTGTCTCATTCGACTATACCGCTGAGCTAGGTGCCGGGCATCCTCCAGAGGAGCACCAGAACTCATTGCTCTCAGGGGATCCAATATCTGGAATAAAGTGCAAATATAAGGAGTCAATCTACAAAGCACCATCAGATCCAATATTTTAAATGTGAATCATTCATGGCCTGTCATAAATCATATTTAACCAAATAAAAATGATTCAAGAAAATTTGAATTTGAAAGACTAAAGAAGTTTTGAATTGTTGTATAGGTTTAAGATAACGATCTTTTAGTTACAACTTACAATCCAACTTTATTTTGAAAAGGTTGTGATAGTTAGCTTCAAAGAATTTCCCATAGCAAACAACACAGTAAATATTAGCAGTTAAATTTCATCGAAGTTTGATACCCTTTCTTGTGCCATGTAAACCTTATGCACTCAACTTTTGTGTATTTTATATTATAGAATTACCTTCCTTCCATAGTACTTGGATGCAGACAGGTTACAGACCATTAAAGAAAATACTGCAAAATATTTCAGAAAGGTACATAAAACTAGGGACTATGCCATGCACTTTCATTTCATTTTTGACACTTTAAAAGCATGTACTTCTACTGTTCCAACAATCAATTGAAGCTCCCAAAACATTTGTTTGCAAGCCAATGCAGGCATAGAAGAATGCTATATATAAAAATATGAGTTAAAATAAAATTTTGTCAGCCCCAAATATGAACAAACAGCTTGACTCCTCAAGCAGCAGTTATGCATGACTAAAAATATAACATAATAAAGATACGGGATTAGCTCTTTTCTGTGTATTGGTCAACCTGGGAAGAATACAGTCGATTCAATTCATCCTGCTCCCTCTCCACATGCTTCCGAGCATCACCATAGATACCAGCAGTCTTAGCTAATATGTTGTCATTTACATTCTCAGTTCCATATCTGCAGCAGTCCTCAGACAACTTGGTTCCTAACATCCAACTAGTTTTGATAAGAAAAATGTATGAATGAAGCACTTCATGACCATACAATATGCTAACAACTTGAAAGGGAAAAGTCATAGTGACCAACTTGACACCCTTAGCAAACACACTCCCTACACCTATATCAGGAGAAAATGTAGTTGCACAAAATGTAAAAACAATTTTCACCTGCTTCGATGTGCTTATAGCCTATAGCAGTAAAGGTTTCTGCTGCTCTAATAATATCTTTCTGAAAATCCTGAAACAAGGAGAACGGAATACATTAAATGATAGCTATTATAAGAATAGGAAATCAGCAGAAAAAAGAACAGCCATAACATGAAATTAACCTACCCTCCCAGCACGAGTTGCTCTGTACAGTTTCTCCAGCTGATGATGTCTCTCCATCTCAAACTCATCAATAACCATAACATCTGAGCTATCGTAACCACTGCCACTGAACTGTTTGATGACAGCCTGAAATCCAAACAAACATCATGTAGAACCAAAATTTTCAATTGTCTTAACTGAATAGTAATGGGTACAACTAACCCCAATGAATATGAATTAAGCGAATCCAAATTTCCTATAAAATGCTCTCTTTCTCTCTCCTTATTCCTACACTTCCCAGCAACCCCGCAAGCATGATAAAACTAAAACGTTTAAGAAGAAAATAAACAAAATCAGTGAAATTTAAGGAAAATGAAAGTCACTGACTTGTTGCTGCTTGGCAACTTGTTCTCTGAGCTTGCTGGCTTGTTTCCTTAAAGCATCCATTTTTAGGTTTCTCGACACCTCAATAATAATCTTTCCAGTTGGAAGAAGAACAAGCTTTCCTTTGGAATTGGATTAGATCAAACAAGTGCCAGATCTGTCAAATGCTCTTTCTCTCCTTTCTTCCGTCTTCTTTATGATTTCATATCATCACATCATCGCTGGAATTTTGACACACAAATTAATAATTACATGAATAGTAGGGCTAGCTATTGAAATTAAAGGTCCATCTTTAAGTGAAAGTGGGCTTTTGTTCTGAAACTGGAAAAGTACATGCTTTATTTAATTAAAATTTCATTAACAATATATAATAAAAGAGTACTTAGCAAAATTAAAATTAAAAGAACATTTCGAATTATTTAAAATTATAAGGATGATAATGTAATTTTTTCTGCAAAATTCATTTCTTTCGTTACTTTTAAATTAAATTTTCTTCTCCTTTAATTTTTTATAAAACTAGATATATGTTCTTGTAAAATCACGTTTATAAAATATAATTAATTTTAATTATCTATTTCAAAATTTAATTTATTGTGTGTATTCAAATGCAAAGTCGATAAATAAAAAGTCAACGTACCTAATACACAATACTCTCCGTTTTGCGGGAGTCTAGGGAGAGCTTTTAATATACGCAATCTTATCCTTATATTTTTACAAAGAAGTTGTTTCTATTATTTGAATTTGTAACTTTAACTAACGCAACAAGATTTACCAAAAGCTTTAGTATCTTTATATTACTATGTTCCTTTTGATTCTTCTCTATAACTCTTTTGGTTTGTTTATTCCATCTAATAAAAATCTTTTTCTACTGCTTATTGTTTGCTTTTCTTTTCTAACTGTCTTTTGTGTTGATCTTTTCTTTGGTTGTCTCCTCCTTATTTAAGGTTTTTTTAGTAGTCTATTTTGGTACTGCTTCTTTTTCCTTTAATAACCATTTTAGCTTGTCTTCTTCTTCATGCTTCCTCTATCCTTCCTTGTAAACTTTTCCCTAAAATATTTTTTTCTTCTTGCTCTTTCCACTAGTTCCTCTTTAGTGAGTTTCTCGCTTAACTCTCCTTTTTGTTTTAGTAATAACTTTTTAAAAGTTTATGTTTCTCCCTTTCTTTCTTGTTTTCCTTTTGTGGTAATATATAGAATCTTTTGTCTCCATCTAGCCCTTTTTCCAAAATTAGTTACTCAAGACTTTCCTCAACTTCTCTCCTCTAACCAAATCCTAGATAACTCTAACAAACTAGATCTCCCTTAGTCCTTTGTTTGTTTACAATTGTTCTTCTCCAACTCCTATTTCTCCAAGTTTTCCTTCAACTCCCTCTTCCCTCAACCATGTCCCCCCACTTTTTAGCCACCAATCCCCTAGTCCTCAAGCATTCTTGGTGCCAAGTTGTAAGTAACTCAATTTCACATATCAACCTGTAATATTACCCTCATTCCTCTTATGCAAGATGCTTTATTATTGCACCTCCCATAGAGATTTTTTTATAAAAAAAGCCTTTAAGTGTTCTTTGACACTAGTTGGCTTCTTTAGGGATAAGAGACTTGTCTTTCTATGGATGCAAGCTTAGGCATTCCAAAATTTGAGTAAGATAGGGTTAACGGAGGTTTTAGTTAATAAAGATGATTATTCCTTTTCAAGTTTGAATCAACTATCTGTGCTCATAACGTGTTTGAAGATGGTCTTTAGTACTTTAATAATGTTCCTATTTTATCCAAAGATGGAACTTGAGCATCTAATTGGAAAGCTTGAAGCAAAAACCATATTTTATTATGGATCAATATCTATAATATTCCTCCAGAATATTGATCTTATCTGGTAAGTTTTGTTAGTAAGCCAATGTACATGGATGAATCTATAGTAGGGATGAAGCGCATCAGCTATGCTAGGCTTTGTGTGATTGTAGACCTTTGTTAAGACCTCTTTAAACTCATAACTATATTAATTTTGGAGAAATTGATGAACTATATGAAGAATTTGGTATATTAAGCTGTCAACATAAACCTATTTTGGTCAAAAAAAGAAAGAAATAGGTTCCTATTAGCAAAAAATTTCAAAGGGTGATTGTTAAGAACTTTTGGAGCTAAAGGAGCACATTGGTAATGGCTTAAATGATACACAAGATCTTAAGAGAACCCTAATAGGTGAAACACAAATAAAACGAGGATATATTATTCCTGAAAATTTTGCCTTGGAAAATTCTCAAATTTAAGTGCAAATGCAAAGCCTTAACCTAAATATCATTACAATTAATAGTCAAGAGAACACGAAAATTTCTTCTTCTAGAGATACCCTGGAGAAACCATAATTTAGAGCACTTGAACAAAGTTCAAATATGGTAATCATTGCTGACAATAATCAAGTAGTATAATATAACCCCTCCATCCCTAGGGAGAATTCTATTATAGATTTAGCTTTTAGTCAATAAAAAGCTAATCTAAGTCTTGGTAATGAATTCTAAATTGCTTCAAGAAGAAAATCCAATAGGAAAAGTAAAGGTAAAGGCTTTAAAGCTCCTTTATAATTTTAGTTCTATCTTGGAATGTAAAAGGGTTGAATAACCCTAATCATCATCAAATATTAAAAGAATACTTATAGGATATCAAACCTTTTCTGTAGGGCTTTTGGAAACAAAAATGAAAGAAGAGAATTGTAGGAAATTAGCTTTTCTACTATAAAATTGGATAGTTATTTCCAACTATCAGGCATATTATAATGGTAGAATCATAATTACTTATAATGATGACAAAATAGAAGTCTTGAATTCTTTTATCTTAAATCAGCTAATACATCTCTCTCCTAGAATTACGCATAAGGATATCTGGTTCTAAGTTACCTTTGTATATACATTCAATTTTACATTTTAAAGAAACTCTCTTTAGACAAAGTTTAAAAATATTTATGGTGCTATGAATACCCCTTGGATGATTATTGGAGACTTTGATAGCATGCTTTATCAATTTGAAGCTGAAGGGAATTTATGTTTGAGGAACTATAATCCTGACTTTAGGGATTGTGCAACTCAAATTGAGCTAACTAACTTGAGACTAAAACGAAACTTTTTTCTTAAAATAATAAGCAATTAGGGAACCGGTTCATTTAAAAAAAATTGGATAGATGTTTTGTGAATGATCTTTAGCTCACTAAATTTCTTTATAGTAACATCTTTTTCAATAATCCTCTTTTCTCTCAACATACCCTTTTTGTAATATATAAGTTGTTTTGATTTGTAAAAGGCATAATCCATTTCAATTTAATAACTACTTAAATAAGGTTAAAGGTTTTGATGTGGTTATAAGAAAAGGTCTCGGTTATACATTTTAGAGTTGCAAGTCCTACATTTGTATAAGAAAAACTTCAAATCATCAATGAAGAGATTAAGAAACTACATTAGAAAAGTTATAACAACACTAAATTGTTAGTCTTAGACACAAAGGACGAGTTAATATAAGCTCAAAACTCTCTCTACCAAAATCCTGGTGATTTCTCCAAACAACTTGAGGAAAAAAAATAGCTTTACATAGCTATACTTATGCTCTGGAAGTTAACGCATCAATCTTAAGGTAGAGATCTAAAATACAATAGGTAAAAGATAGGGTTAAGAACTCTAGTTTCTTCCATAAATTAGTTCTCTCCAGAAGATTAGGTTGTCTCCTTACTAAAAGATAATAGACAAGTAATTCACTCTTAAGCTAAACTAATAGAGGAAACTTACAAATACTTATAAAATACCCTTAGCTCTTGTTTCATGCAAGTTCTTTAATCCTTCATAGATAGCCAATTATCTAAAGATGCAACTCAAAGCTTGCTCAATCCTTTCAATGAAAAAGATATAGAGAAAGCTCCATTTAAGTTCAAATAAAACAAGATGGCCTCAATGTTTATTTCTTCCAAAAAAAGATATGGTCACGCATAAAGAAGATAATTATATGTAGTTCTTGAATTATTTAAGCAAGGTAAGATGTTGAAGGAACTAAACAAGACTTTTATTAGCCTTATTCTAAAGACTTAAAACATAAGCTCCCTAAAGGATTATATACCTATCGTATATTACAACAGCATTTACAAAATTATTGCAAAGCTCATAACTCTGAAGGTCATAGGTTTCTTTGGAACAAATTATTAACTTATCATGTGGAGCTTTCATTAAAAAGAGGCTTATTTTGGATAATATCTTGCTAACAAAAGAATCCTTAATGTTGGCCCCCGAATTTTTTTTCTTCTTGTTGAGTTAATCATGATTTAAATAAATTATGAGGTCTTGATAGATTAATTTTTGGAGTTAATTATTATGTCAATGTTAATAGGATTTTATTACATTAGTTAGTTAAATTAAAGTAGCAAGAGTGTATAAAGGGCAATTTTGGCATGTAACTTAAGTATAAAGCCATAAAGCATAAAGGAAGGGCAAAGTTGACATTTCACACTCATTAAAGGTATAATTGGAAGAAGAAAGTGTAGTCTTGCTCTTAAGAAGGAGAAAATATGGATAAGGGAGAGAAAGAAGACAAAAATGAAAAAGAAGAGAGAAAGGAGAGAGGGTTTTGTTCTTAAGAGAAAAGAAGGAAGATCAACTTAGGATTTCATCTTTTCTTAGCTTTCAAGAGTGATTTTGAGGTTGTTTAAGAAGATTAAAAAAAAGGAAAAAAAAGACCTTCCATTTGAGCCAAAAAAATCTCTTTATTTGGTGAAGATTCAAGGTAAGTTCATTCTTAATCTTTTGGATTTTTAGAAAGGTTTTAGTTCATAAAGCTTAGTAAATGCATAGGTTTAAGTATTTTAGAACCAATTTTAGTGAATATGCTTCGTGGGTTCTCAATTTGTATTCTTATTGAATGAAATTTTTGCCAATGTTAAAGGGAATCAAAAAAGGAAAGAGAAGCAAGAGAAGAGGCACCTTTAAGCAAGTTTTTAAGCAAGGAATCCAGGTGGGTTATATGTTTATAGTTGAGTTAGTGAGCCATGAATATTTTTCCAAATCAATGGAGTTAAATGATTTCAATCACTTTATAAATGTTGTATTTATTGTATTTGGAATATATTATGCTTATGGAAATCATGTTTCCGAAATGTGCCTTTTGGGCAATATGTTTACAAATCATGAAATTCATGTTTGTGTTGGTTTGTGGTGGTCCATTCTATTATGTCGCTTGCATTTTAACCATGTTAAAGGCTTCTTCCGCCTGCTCACTAGTGGCATAGAGCTCCTTCATGAACTCCTTTATGTTTATGAACTACGCAAAACCATTATGTGGGTTTGTGATAGTCCATTATGTTATTACTAAAGATTCGCAAGAACTCCCTCATGTTTATGGACCTACCCAAACCATTCTGATTGCTTATGTGTTTATGATTTGTTGAGAAGTTTGATGAATACATGACTTATGTTGTTTATGAATTGTTTGACAAGTTGAGAATTTGAGAAATACATGTTTTATGGATTCAATGCAAATTTACTATGGAAATGAATATTTTCAATGGTTTTGCTTGTTTCTCCGTTATAAATTTGTTACCCACGAGCTTTTAAACTCACCCTCATTCCTTCCCATCTCTAGGTGATGTGTAAGAGATCGAGTGATCGAGTCGAGAGTTAAGGCACCACTCCAAATCTGCATATTTTTTATTTTAAGTTAGTTTCTGGGAAACACAAGGCTTTAGCCGCATTTCAAGTATTACTCGTTCATGTATATTTTGTATTTTTGGGTTATAAGACCAATGATGTATTGTGACTTGAAATTCCCATTAAAGCTTTGTAAAACTTTTTTCTTTTGATGTTAATGAAATATATTTGTGTTTTGCTCATGAGTTTCTAAGTTTTCGCATTGCATTCTTAAGCATTTCATAGGGGTAAAGTCTATGTTCTAACTTCAGGAAATAAATTGTATTAATCTATACTGATTTAGACAAAGTTGTCTTTTGGAATTGTAGTTTATCCTATTAGCTTTCCAACGATATAGAGTATGAAATTTTTGGATATTAGGGTTGAGAGATATGTTCTTTATAAGTTAGTGATGTTGCACAGGTTATATACGGGGTAGCTACAGTAAATTGCGATTTTGACCCTTTTGGAGGCAAAATCTCTCTTCGAAGTCTTCACAGAAGTTGTAGATCTAGAAGATCTCTTTAAAATCGTCCTAGAATGACCTTAATTTGACATCTTTAGTGAAAGTTATGTCTATTTACCCAAAACAAATACAATTACAAATTGTGGACTTATCAATGCTTTTCTATAATACATTTAGGCTTGAATGGAACTTGAAATGTGCTTAGTAAAGAAAACAAAAAAAATGAGTGATATGTTAAGGTGATGATTGAGGACATAAACATAAAAATGGATCGTCGTATATCAATTGATCAAATAAGGAATTTTTGGGATGGTATGAGAATGGAGATGAACCGATGATGGCTAATGAAATTCCATTGAAATAACCCTATAGGATAATATGCTCACGTTTTATGATTCCAGAGTTGGACTCCAGAAACGGGTCCAACATTTAAAATCTTCAATAAGATGCATTATATGAAATGTTGGTCTATGAAGTTGGATTTTCATAGAGCATTATATTATATAAATTAGGACTTCATCTTACACTCATTATTTGCGTTTGGTTTTCCTTTGATATTTATAAACCAGATTGAACAATATGTCATTTATACCTCTTATAGTAGTTTGGTTAATGGACTGCTTACCAAGCTTATTAAAGGTGGAAAAGGTCTAAGACAAGGAGATCCGAGTTCACTTTACTTATTTATAATGTGCATTGAAGTCCTAGCCGGACTTATTGGCCATGTTATAATCTTAGAAAAGAAACTCAAATACTACATCAATTGCAATGAGCTAAAAATATTTTACATATCCTTTTCAAATGATCTACTCTTACTTTATGGAGTTGATCCTAGTTTAGGTTGCGCCTTAATGTCAATTATTGGTCCATTCAAGGAATTTTATGGGCTAAAGAGAAACAAACAAAACCACTTGTTAATTTCTAAAGAACCTGAAACCATCTCTACCTGGCTCTCCAACCTGATAGTGATGAAGATAATGAAGCCTTTATTCACTTATTTGGTAATCCCAATCACTACAAAAAAAAACCTACTGATAGATAGTTTCATCCCTTGATTAAAATAAACCAACGTAATAAAAGCATTGTATTTGTTGGAAAGGATCAACTAATAAACTTTGTGCTCAATAGCTTGTATATTCACTAACTCTTTTATATAGTTTTCCTTAAGAACTTAATAAATCTATTGAGAAAATTCGAAGAAGCTTTATGTGGTTAGGTGATACAACAAAGAGATCAATGTTAAAGTTAAATGGCAAGATATATGCCTACCTAAGAAGGAAGGGGACTTAAGCACTAATCCAATCAAGATTACTAATAAAATCCTAATCATCAAAAGGATTTAAAGACTCCTAATAGACAAGGAGATATTATGGGTGAAGTGGATCCACTCTTACTATCTATCAATGTAATGTTATTAGAGCGTCAGACCTAAAGCTAAAATTTCTTGGACAATGCTTTACATTTTCATATTAAAGGAGCAGTGAGGATGCATGTCAAATTAATTCTTAGAGATGGCAAGTGTAAGCATGAACTTAGGTCCCCTAATGAACATCAAGTAGCTCTCCATTATTAGGGAAATATTCCAAAACATGCAACAATCAATGAAGTTCTTAAAGATAGCCTTTAGAATATTTCTAATAGAACATATGCAATGGTTATGGGGTTTTCTTTAAACTACTCCATGAATCCTCATAGAGAAGACAGGATTTTATAGGTGAAAAATACCTCAGGGAGATTCATAAATTCATTGTTCAAGCACGTTAGATATAAGGGTTCCAAAGTGAAAAGGCATAGAACAATTTAGTTTGAGCAATTTGTACCAAAAGTTTCCTTTACATTATTACTCTTAAAGGGAACTATAATGGTTCTAAGAGACGTGTTCTTTATAATGGAGAAGAAGATGAGTCCTTCAACCATCTTGTCTTCCACTTCACATTCTCTATCATCATATGGAAAAACTTGCATCTTCTCTGCAACTCTAAACACCATCTATTTCTTTAGTTAGACATAGTTGATTGGTTCTATCAAAACTTATGCAAAGACGATATCCTTATCTATAAACTTGCTTTTGCAAATATTATATATTTTATAAGTGTAAGTAATAAAAGAATTTCTAAAGGTCGACTAATATAAGCTTCAATATTCTCCAAAATTTGATATATGAAACTAGGATGCAACTCATCACTCATAGAATCTACCGTATCTATAGCTCAAATCAAGCTACTGAATTAAACATTATCAGACTATGAATTTGTACTAATATAAGTCATAAATGTTCAACTCTCTAGGGAAATTTAGAGTAAGGATCCCCAAGTTAGGCCATCATGATTATTTGCATGTTTATATACTTCCTATCAAGGATGCTTGGACATTATAAAGGTGAAATGGTTTATCTATTAAGCTGCTCACTCTCTTGAAATTTTGATCAACTTTGCAAACCTTAGGTTTTCCCTTGGACAAGAGATTTTCCCTTGGACAAGCTCTTTTTTGAACTAATTATTCATTTGTAATTGGATTTCCAAGCTTGTATGCACTAATTAATACCTCAATTTGTAACCTATTTTCTATTAATATAGTTTCTTATTACCTTACGAGTTTGTGATTTAATTAATCGTATCCACCAAGTCTTTAACTTAATGCAATCTCTATTTTCTAGAATGAAAAATTCTATAACTATATGTTTCTTTTTTATTTTCTCCCAAACATATGATAAAAAAATTCAACATAACTATATGTTTTTTTTAATATAATGTTTAAATGGATAGAAATTTATAGAATGAAAGAACGTCTTATTGGTGTTAAAGGTAATATTACTTCTTGATTAAAAAGTATCATTTAATGTACGTGAGAGGATTGGAAATTATTTGCAGCAACAAATAAATAAAAACTCACAATGTATCTTTAGAGATAGATGAAGCACAAGTATTAGACAAAAGAAAAAAAGTTATTTTTTACATTTATTTTCTCCAAGAACTACTCTTGGTTCTCAATTGAGTTTAACAAATGCTTTGATTAATAAAGATGATGTTTTGTAATATAAAAGAGCTTGAGTTAGATGGTTTTGTCATTCATATATTCCTTAAATGCTTTAAATTCACCTTATTTTCAAGAAAAAATAGACATTATAATAATGATAGGTCTAAGATTTATAGCACCTTCTTATTATGATATTTATATATCTTTACTTTAAGATTTTAAAAAGGAATGCAAGTTGATTATAAATATATATAATGTGGAACAACAAAATGTGCTATGTAGTAGATGGGGGACTAATAAAAGACCAAAAAATATTTATTAATTTATTATTTTATTATAATATTGGAACAACTTTTATCAAGTTTATTTATGTTTTAGGTATGGTTAAAAGTGTTTGTACTTTATTTGGATTATTTTTTAAATTATTAAGTGGATTGAGTAAAAATAATATTGTCCACTTTATTACAAATAATATGGCTAATATGTATTAACTGGATACTTGTTATAATAAATTATGAGTATATTATTAGTCTCCCTATGCTACTTATTATATAAATTTCATTTTAAAAGATAATAGTTGTATGGAATATGTTTTTATCTTGCTTTATATGCATCTAAGATCATAATTTATGTACGATCACTTTGTTTTTTTTATCTTGGATAAGAAAATAAGAAAATTGAGTTGAGATTGTATATCCTAATGCTACTAAGTTTACAACTACATTTATAACTTTAAAAAAATATTTATGATTATAAACAAGTACTTCAAATTTTAGTGACAAGTAAATACTTTTTAATTCATGAGTTATCAAAGGTAAAGAGAGAATGTGTAATAAAAAAATACAACCTAATAAGTTTTCATGATTTTTATTCATTATTTACTTATTAATAATATGATTTATATTTTATTATAATTATTAATTTAAAATACTTATGAGTGGTAAAGATTATTTGGTGAAACTGCTTCAATAGTAAGCAACTTACAATTAGATCACTCATTCAAATGACTAAAGGGTTAAGTTGTGAGTATTTGAATATTAACATGAAGAAACAAAATCTTTTAGAAGGCTCAATGATCTTGTGTGGATTGAATTTTATTTTTGTTATTATTTTAGTTACTTATAATCTTGGGATGAAGAATAAATATTGTGTGGATTGAATTTTATTTTTGTTATTAATTTTATAAATTTTCTATTATGTATTCGGAGTATGAAGAAAATATATGATCTAGTTGACATTAATTGTATTAAGCATATTGACTTTTGGATCGAAAAAAAATCATCATTTAACCTTGATTATAATGAACTTGAAAAGTCAATTTGTAACACCCAAATACCCCCTGGGAGGATACATGGATGCCACCCAAGACAGAACAAATAAACCAAACATCACACACATATATTACATATCAGAAATCTCAGAACAGAAATCCAAAGAATATGTACATGCCC
>JANZLX010000002.1:34512063-34524362 GCA_025531955.1 Erythroxylum orinocense
CCGAATCACTCCGAAGTTTCATTAAACCAATGTACCCGGAAAATGCCATGAATGCATGCCAAAATACTTATGCACAATTGAGTACATACTCCAATAAGAAGCATAATACTTATGCACAATTTAATACATATTTCAATAGTAAGCATATTTCGTACTAAATGTCATGAATATTCTAACCCCTACTTTGGGGCGTTACACAATTTATAAAAAAATGCATTTTCATGACAAATAAATTAACAATATCTACTGATATTCATCAGATATTTTTTTAACATATTTAATACTTTAAAGCATAATATTTTATATTATAAAATAATTGCATATATCACTAATTTATAGTTTATTTAAATGTAGTAAAAGATATTGATGTAAATACTTTTAGATAAAAGCATAATCTTTAACGCTTTAAATATTGTTAAAGATTTATAATTTTTTATGATGATGAAATAAAATATTTTTTATAAACATAATTGGATTGGTGGTGTTGGTGTTGATGTTGTTATTGTTGTTATTGTTTAAAATTTTCATGTTAGAATAAAATTTAGTTAAAATTTCTAGGCTTGCTACTATGCATTAATAGATAATGTTATTTTATTTTTATTTTAATAAATTATTTTATTTATTCTTATATTTTTACTTATTATTACATTTTTAATAAAATATATTAATTTTATAATAATTTAATAACGATTAAATCTTTAAACTTTAATTTTTTTTACTGATTTGATATTCAATTTGTTTAAAATATTAATTTATCAAAACTTTAATTTTTTTACTGATTTGATATTCAATTTGTTTAAAATATTAATTTTGACTTATTAGTATTGGGCTAATAATTTAAAATTAAAAGGCAAATTCAATTTAATTTGCTCATATTGAATTAAAATATTCTAAAAATTTGCATTTGACAACTAAAACTCATTACCTCTAAACTAGAAGCCAATGTTATGAATACCGCACAGATATTAATATTGGATTTGGTTCTAGTAGTATAGTACTGTACCGATACTGGTTAATATCGAGTATCGTTTTGAATAATTTTTAAATTTATAATATAGTCCTCTTTTTTTTTGGAAATTGCAATATAGTCCAAATTTATGGTCTTCTAATAAAAAATCCCTACCATGAAAAATAATAATTCATTAAATTTTGTACATATACATTCATCAACAAGTATATTGTTGGTTTTTTTTAAAAACAAATTATGGTATACTAATAAAATAGGGCGGTAAGTTTAATTTCAAATGTTTTAAAGAAGAGTGTTCCAAGCATCACATACACATGTTTCAAAAAGAAACCTGACCTACACTGACTAAGGCACATTGAATTTAGTGGTGCACTGGTCCCTTCAAAATTTTTAAAAAATAAATATTTTTAATTTTTAATTAAAATATATATATATAAGGGTGAAGTTATACATTGGACTCTCCAAAATTTAAAAAAATTAAATATTTAAGTTTTCTTATTTTAAATTTCTAACTCCATCTTTAGTGACCTAGATATGATGAAAATTTAAAATGCTTTAAAGAAGAGTAATCCAAGCATCACAAACACGTATTTCAAAAAATAGCTTGCCTAGATATGATGAAAAATATTTTTTCAAAACTTCTTTAATTTTCTCCTCTCTTATTCCCAGAATACGTCTTCGATCTCTCTCAAGAAAATAAAACTATCAACTTCAAGCCTTCAAACCAAATGGGTTGGCTACACAATAGAAACTGCCCTTAGCCATCCCACTTTGCTTCCTCTCACTGCCCACTTTCTTATGGTGTTCCCATATGTGCCACTTTGTTTTCTCTCACTGCTTGCTTTCTTCTGCAACATGTGTTCCAATATGTGGAGATGCGTGGTGCGACGACTAATGGTGGCTGATGGGGATAGCCGTCGAAGAGTGACAAGAGAGTTGTCGTTGGAGAGGAAAACCAAGCGAGAGAAGGTGGCAAAAGCAAATAGTCGGGGAGGTTTGGATTTTTTTTTTTTTTTTGCAAAATAGTCCTGCAATTTTTAGAAATTTATAGTACTAGTTGATGTCGGTACCATGTTAAATCGCCGATACCAACCGATATTGACGACCGGCACCTTTCAATTAAGTTTCGTACTATTTTTTGACTAATATGGCATGAAATCTATGAGTCCAAATCTTTTGTTCAATATTATGGTACATAATAAGACAGAGTAAAATTGGACATAGTATCTGAATTTGAAATCTATTACTATGCTAGAAGCTAATAATTGAGCCACTCTTTAATAAACATAATGCTCTTTTCTTTCTTTACATTTCTTACCAATCTTGAAATATAGTATTTTATTGTCATTATAAGTTCCAATTTCAAATAACTTATTTATAGTAGGATTAATTTGCACTATAATTGGTTATTTTAATGGAGTTTGTATTGGCCAAATCACTAATAAAGAGCAAACCAATTTGACCACTTAGTCTGCCCCTAGCTCCTAAAAAGTTATCATCAATGAGCTAAGAAGATGTTAATTTATTTGGTTATGACATTTTATGTTGAAATAAGATAATTTAGAAAAATTAAAAAAGATCTTAGTTTATAGCCTACTTTTCTTGTAATTTTCATTAACAGGGAAATGAAAGGTTACAAAAAATTACCAATAGGGTCAGTCAGGCCCGAGCCCAACTCCGCTAGCCTAACCTAATTTTTTTAAGTTAAAAATATAAGACGATGTCATTTTTCTTATAACTGTTGAGCTTCAGTTCATATTGGTCCTGAGCAGTTAAAACTGGAGCCTAACTCGAAACTCAATTCAAGGCTTGATTCACTCGAACCTGACCCATTGACCTCAGTCTTAGGTAAGGCCTCGACCTAAATGCTATTCCTATTTATCAATAGGGATGACAACTAGGCTCAATCTCAGCCCGCCTTAGCTCAAATGTTATCCCCTCAACTTCAACCTGCCTCAGTCTGGTCTAGTCCAGCCTAAAAGTCAATGGGTCAAATTCAAGTTGATAGGGCCTTTGGTTAGGCTTTGACTGCTTAGGCTCGGCCATATTCAAAACTCGACCTTATAAGCACAACGACATTATTTAAAAAAAAAATATTATTTTATATTTTTAATTTATAAAAGAAATTTTAAGATGGGCTGCGTTAGGCTCAGGATCTGAGTGATCTGCCTCATATCTGATCAAGCGAAGGCTTAGATACAATATGATCTCACCTAATGGGTTTGGCCCCGACCTCATCTTATTAGCATCCCTGTCTACCAATAGTTTCTCCAAAAGGATAGGGACAGGTGAAAAAGAAACAAATAAAGAGAGCAAAGTTGGCAATAGTTAGTTGTTGAAAATTCTTATGTTGTTACTTCTCTTGCCCATTCACACGGTGACAATGAAGTCAAATATCTTGTTTTCTTCATCGTAATTATAGCCTCCAATCTACGTCTAAAGTTATTTAGAACTTAATATGCATTTAAGTATTCAGTCCAATTTTCACTCACGTTGGATAAGTTCATTGTAGGAGACAAAGCTCTAATCTCAAGTTATAAACGGCTGCATATATAAGAACGGTTCGAACTTACAGCCTTATTTAAGCCAGAAAAACTTCTTATCAATTCACTTACGCCTTAAATTTTAAGTATTGAAATTTTAAGTACAAGAGGACACCAAGTTGGGACCTTTTGTGATTCAATTTGTTGGCTTGCATCTCGTATTCAAATTCAAGCCGAAAAATAGTAACATGTGACATCCTGCCATGCCCATGAGTCATTTGATAAGATCAATATGCCCTTTAGAAAAAGATTAAATCCGAAATCACCATCTGTAACAATCTAGAAGATCCATGAGTTCACCTTCTTAAGTTTGTACCTTCCTCCTTCACCTGCCATGTATCCTTCCTCCTCACCTTCCATGGTGCAAAGAACCGAAACAAAACAAGCCGTGTAATTAACAGTTCAAATAATGATAAATGTCACACACACATTTAAACAATTGGGATGGCTACAAACACTGAATATTGCAAAAGAGAAATATAATATCATCCACACATACACGCATTGAACACCGATGATACCTGCAAACGTTGAACTACACCCACCCGTTTGTTCTATAATTAGAAGAACAAACGACAAATAACCCATTGAGAAAGCATCTGATCAGTTAAATGGTGTCTTTTGCACTCATATCAACAGATTTGTGCCATTGAACTGTGTGCTTTTATGTATCTGTAGAGACCATTGGTGCTTCAGTCTCCAATTGAGTGGAGTCTTTAACTTTGGTTAACTAAAGTGCCTTGCTGAGACAACCTCAAGGATTGTCTCTTTTTTTTTTTATTATATATACTTGTTTTCTAGGTAGTTGTTGTGTACAGGGAGACGATCAATCATGCCATCGGGTCCAAAGAAGAGAAAAGCTGCCAAGAAAAAGAGGGAACAGGAAGGCAACAATAAGGGCAACCACCAGGACAACAACTCCTCTTCAATCTACAACTCAAAAGGTAAGAGCTTTGTAGCTATCTTTTCTCTTTTTGGGTACAATAACCCATCACTACCACTCCCCACTTGCCAATCTGTCAATAATCATAGGGTAACAAAATCACTTTTTTGTGTGTGGGTACTTTTTTCTTTTTTCGTTTTGGGAATCTGACTTGACGGGTATATAGTTGAGTCCTATTTCTTAGTTTTTGCGTTGAAGACTGCTGCTTTTGTGAATCTGTAGTAATGGGTATTGGCTAGTGTCTTTCGTTGCTTTGTTTTGATTGGGTTCCGTAGTGGTTTTCGTGTTTTGTCATTAATTTGTGTTTGCCATCCATTTTATGCTTCTATTGCCACCGTGATTCATCTGGTGATTTTCCTGCGCATAGAAACGCTGTTTTCGGTGAGCTTATCGGTAGTTTGTTGGTATGAAATCCTTGCCTGTATCGGGCTATCAACTGTTATTCGTCTTGTGCCCTGGATTAGTGGTTAATTTATTGTGCTTCCTTGGCTGGCATAGAAATTCTTCTAGTTGTAAGTGAGTTGAGGAGCTCTCGTTCCTCCATCGCTTTATATATTGCCTGAACTTATTTGGTAATGTTCAATTTCATAGTTGAGTGATCATCAATTCAATATTTCGACAGTGTTCTTGAATTTGATTATGCACAGCTTTCTTAACTCAATTTTCTTTATCCTCTGTACTATTATGTTTTTCATTACAATTTTTGAAGACAATTTCTTTGTTGTGATTTCTTGTTTCCTGTTATCTTCTTTGCAAGTGGTTGGAAATTTAAGGTTTTTATTGAGCTTCTATACTTCATCTAAATTTTTCCAGGACAAGAGGATCCAAGGTATGAGGAAGGGAGAGGTAGTGATGGTGGTGAATGTGATGTTGATTCCCCCGTATCCATAGACCGGGAAGTGCATGGTGATGAAAGACACCCTTTTAGTGAAGAATCTGATGAGAAAGTCCCACTGGCCTCTCAATCAGTTGGGCATGTAGAAGTACCAAGGGAGAGGATTGCCGAGGATATAGAAGGTAGCAAGAGAGTTGGACAGGAGGATGGCTGCTTTGACAAATCGGATGGAGAACTTGATGCTTATGCTGTTCAAATTGAACAGAAAATTGGAGAAAATGTTGATCTTTTTGAGTCTGTGGATAAATCATATGATGGTGATGAAAGGAACTCTGGCGTTGTTAGTTCTGATGGACAATCTCAGGAATTTCAGCAAAAACCAAAGGGGGAAGGCTACCATTCAATTTCAAACGAAATCTCTTTCCATAGTGACAAAAAGGCAGCTGATGCATCGTCTGCTGGGGTTACAGAGTTTTCTGGAAATGGAGACTCTTTGCACGATGAGGAGAAAACAGTAATGCCTTTTCTTAGCACAACACAGGTTTCTGAAAATGGAAAACCAATTAAGGCTGCTAACAACAATTCAGATGTTGAAACTGCCACTAATACTGATATGGCCCCACCTGTGGTACCCATGTCTGAGGTGGTAACTTCAGAGTTTCTGGAAGTTGTTGAAGTGGCAACGGAGGAAAATGTGGAAAATTTGTTGCCAACATCCAATGAGCCTGTTCAAGTTGAAGGTTCAGAGTTTCTGGAAGTTGTTGAAGTGGCAACGGAGGAAAATGTGGAAAATTTGTTGCTAACATCCAATGAGCCTGCAGGGGTTTTACTTGGCTCTGCGTTGCAGCAAGATGAAGTTGTACTGGGTGAGACTGCTGGGCAATTATCAACTCTGTCTGGTACATTGGAAAGTGGAAACAATGCCAAAACTTTAGAAATACCAGATAAATGTACCACTACGAAGGATGCTGAATACATCAAAGGTTCTCAGCCTTCTGATGATATTCTTTATGGAAATGAGGGTAAATCGGTGCCTATAGCTCATGAATTTACGCCTGAGACTAATATTGATGCTCAAAAAGCCAAAGACTCTGGAAATCCTGATGTTACTGAAACTCAGGTACTATCCTAAGCCTTTTCCTAATTATTAGCTTCATTGATCATTCCTTCACATTACTTCACTTCCTGAAGAGATTATGCTGCTTCACTTACAAATCTCCTGTACAGCCTCTTGTTAGTTCAGCTCCCCGAGTGCCAGAAAGAACATCCTGGATGAGTTGTTGTGGTTTGTTTGATGTTTTTACGGGCTCTAGCAGATAATTCCAGGTTTCTCATTTAGCTAAAAGCAATTTTTAATTTCATTTTATGTTGTAAACTACTTGTAAACTATCTGATTTTAGGTACAAATCTTCTACATTAGACATGCATAATAATAAATGCTATTTTCATTCATGGAGTTAGACTTTAGATGTTAGTTTTGCTTTTACATATTTACATTAACATCTCTTAGTTTTAGAATGAAGTTGCAATAATCCACGAAAATGAAGTTGCAGGCTCATCTATTTGCTACTTACTCTTTCTACATTAATTCTCATGCTTTGTTTGACCTATGACGTGGTTTTTCTTTCATAAATAATGACAGGCTGCAAGTGCAACATTTTAGCATTAGCCTGCAAATTTCACTAGGACCCTCTGTATGTGGTTGAAATCCATGTTTAGCACAAGACTTTCTTCCACAATACTTAGTTTTGAGATATTTCCTCGTCATGGTTTGACATATATGTTTTGTATTAGTATTTCATTATTTGTTTCTCTCATTTTATCCAACTAATCCATGTCATACTAACTTCAACTTAGGTTTGCGTAGCTAAAATAAGTCTTTCTATTGAATGATGTGGATGTCCTCATTCATGTGATGCAGAACTTTACTATGGCGGCAAGTGAAATATGGTGAAGCTGAGAGAAAGGTGCTTTCGTTTGAGTTAATAGCTTGGACTAGTCTCTTCATACAGATTACCAGACATTAATGAGCAAGACACTTAGATAAACAGTTATATAGTCTTTGCAAATAGTTTTGTTGTCAAAATTGGCAGTCAACTTGTCTTGTTTCATGTTTTTTGGAGCTTGGTTTGATTTTGTCCGAATGTTAATAGACGTGAAATATATGTACGTGTTAGTTGAGGACAAGCATGATCTACGGAACTTGCTAGTTTTGTTCTACAATAGGTTATTAGCTGTGGATACATGGAATACGAGGCTTTTTTCATTGAAAAGAATGGTGCATGATTATGTCTAGCTGACAGAATGTAATGGATGCAGTGTTCTGCTTTGTGGCTGTGTCAAAGCAGACCGGTTGGTCTAATTGCTTATGGATTATTTTTTGAATCAAAACATGGTGTAGGTAGCACAAACACTCTGTTATTACTTCATACAAATTCAATCATATCAAGTCTATCACACCATAGCGTACTAACTCCTGGACAATCTCCATGGAGAAAGTATTGAACGAAGAAATTAGGTCGCACCAAATATAGATGTATTTTACAACTTTCAGGGAAGTCTTCATTCTGGTTACATACCAAATGATGGTGAGGAATGCTTCCATAGAGAAACCATAGAAAGACATGTTTCATGGTTCTTTTCACTCCTATTCCAACTTACAATAAACAACCAAGTTTTGATCTTGCGTCACTTGTATTAAAAAAGTTGAAGTTGCAGGATTAATTTGAATGAGTGAGGGTTTAACTAGTACTGATTGCTTACCCCGTTGCAAGAAGATTAAGACTCCAAGCAATGGCAGCAACTGATGCTGGAGATGGCAAACTTTCAAGTGTCCGAGATCGGACGTGGTTCATTTATATGTATGGCATTGGAGGAAAAAGGTTGGTTCTTGCTTACTAAGGCTGATCGTTTTCAAAGAATTCTTTGTGGGTTGTAAGGGGCATGTTGCATTTACAAGGCAAACCTCCAAAACCAAGAATCTATGTCTAATCACACAACTGCTTTCTAAAGTTTAACTATAATGAGGAACCATATAACCATGTCTTCGGCGAAGATACATAGTTGTGTAGAGTGCTATATGTTCATATCTTGACTTACGTGACTATAGATCAACCTTGTAAGTCTTTATGAATGCAGACCTGTTCATAACATTTTATAGGTCCTGGATAAAGTATAAAGGAATACATATTTTGCTTATTTTTGTTCTTTATGAAAGTCAAGAATGTCCCCTCATAAAGAACAAAAGGAAGCAGAATAAAGAGTGAGCTCTGGGTGGGTGCCCAGCCTGTCCTTACCTAAGATTGGCCTATATGAACGTGTGAAGAAAGTATAAAGAGACGAGGACATACACGGTCTTGTACACAGCCGTGTGTAAATGCCTGTGTGAAATTACAAGAATGTGTGTGGAGGAAAAGTCATAGTTTTTGTAGAAAGTGCTATCACAAAGTCTAAAAGTGAGGAAAAACATAAAGAGGGCAAAGAGTGTTGTATTCCCGTCCTATTTTGATTGTTTTTGGGAATGGTTCGAGTGATTGTTGACAGTGATATTAATTTTGATTTCAATTTTGAAATTTTGTGAGACAATTTGTTGTTGAGGAGTGAGAGATTAACTTTTTATGTAAATCTTTATTAAGTTTAAGAAATTTATTTGTCAGTTTGTCCTATAATTTTTTCCTCTACACTGAAAGGTATTTCATCTTAAGTTTTGATGATTCTTTTCATCTTTTAGTTTCTTTTTCTCAAATTGTTATATTGCTACATTACAAGAAAACCGTCATTTAGCAACGGAAAGTACCTGACGGAAAACGGTTATATTCCGTCGGTAATTCAATTATGTGGTTTGTTTAGTTGACGAATCAAAGATCTTTACCTTCCTTCAATTGATGAACTCCAAAGTTTATAAGTAAAAAATAAACTAATAATAACAATGAACTCCAAAGTTTATAAGTAAAAAATAAACTAATAATAACAATTTAAAGAGTTCTTTCGTCTTGTAGATAACAAACACTCCTTTATTACTTCATACAAATTCAATCATATCAAGCAAATCACACCACAACGTACTAACTCCTGGACAATCTCCATGGAGAAAGTTTTGAAAATAAATCGCAAAGAAAAATTGAAGAAATTAAGTCCCACCATATATACGTGTATGTTACAACTTTCAGGGAAGTCTTCTCCCTGGTGAGGTACCATGAATGGCTGCTATGTATAGAAGTTGTGTGGCAGAAAGGATGATGAGGAATGCTTCCATAGTTCTCTGCAACACATGGAATCATTGTAAAACTGATGTTGACAGTGCAAGTTATATGTTGTTAATAAATCCATGAGGTTGGTTCTTACCAAACGGGCATTTCTGATGTGAAGCTCTATTTCTTTGCAGCCAAAGCTATGCACAAGAAGTTAAACGGACATAGAAGACATGTTACTTGACAGAAAAAGAAAAAAAAAAAAAACCACAGAAAGACATGTTTCATAATTCTTTTAACTCCTATTCACACTTATAATGAACAACAAAGTTTTGATCTTGCGGGATTAATTAGTACTGATTGCTTACCCCATTGCAAGAACAGTAAGACTCCAAGCAATGGCAGCAACTGAGGCTGCAGATGGCAAACTTTCAACTGTCCAAAATCGGATGTGGTTCAGACCAGATATTACGGAGGCGACACCAACAACACCGGCGATCAAAGAAAATGTCACAAAGAATCCGGTGGCAGCATTTCCCATTGGGAAATATATTGGGGAGAAATGGGCTGGAAGTTCCAAGCCAGGTCCTGCAAGTTGTACATATGCAAGTTCAACACTACTCAAAAACTGCGTTCAATGATTGTAGTCATCAACCATAAAGATTATAGAGCAATATATATATAAGTGTAATGCGTGATTGGAGATGCGTTTTGAAGGGGCTAGCATACCAATTATGAAACCGTGATCAATAGCTCTATTCATAGCCCATCCTCCAATGCCTAAAACAATGACGTACATGCAGAAATTGAGGACCAAAAGCAGTGAGGCAACAGGTTTCATTTGATCAACAGCCATTTTTGATCAATACGAGGATATTTATGACTAAAGAATGAATTGAAAGGGGGGGAAAAAAAAGATGTGAGGAGTTTTTCTGGACACGCTCAGGGACATGTGAATTTTGCAGGATATGTTGCTTTTATATGTATGGTATTGCAGGAAAAGGGTTGGTTCTTTGCTTGCTAAGGCTGATCGTTTCAAAGATTTCTTTGTGGGTTGTAAAAGGGCATGCTTCATTTACAAGGCAAGCCTCCAAAACCAAGAATCTATCTCGATTCACATAACTGCTTTCTAAAGTTCAACCATAATGGGTGCTTTCCTTCTCACTCAGGCTTCCTTTCATTTGTGGTCGTTCATGGTAGGGAAAGTGATATTCTTTGCTGATGATAAGCCGCTCATGGAGGTAATTAATAATGTATTGTATCTGAAACTGTTGTCCAAGTCATTCAAAGACTTTACTCTTAGTTTAGGCATCTAATTATCTCGAACGTGGAAAGCTTGGTATTTAAGATATGAAACCAATATATTTAAACAAAAGCTTGGGGAGGAAGAAGCCTTGTAGAAATGTGACTTGGTGGGCTAGAACTGAAAGGAGTGAAGAAGGTGAGGAAGATGATGGATGCATAAGCAGTGACGAAGTCATCTACACTTATAATTGAACAACGTTGATATGGATGGCTAATTATAAGGTAACATAACCTAAGCAAAATGAAGATTTACTTACTCACAAACTTTGCTTTGCTTTCATATTGTGATCCTTTAGCATTTGTTGAAGTTGTTTGACATCCAAAATGGAGGAAAGAAATGGATGATAAAATTGCATCCATAAGAATATCATTGGAGTGACATGAGTTTAAAAGACAAAACAAAAGCAAAATGGTGAAGTTGACAAGCTCAAGGCATGCTTAGTAGAAAAAGATTATGAGCAAAAATTTGACATTAGGAAGTCTTTGCTCCATTTACACAACTTGACACAAGTAGGTTAGTAATTGTGTTGGCAACACAAAGTTCCTAATCTATCTTCCAATTAGCCTAAAACAAACCCCCAAAGGCTTGGTATAGTCATATTAAATCATATTCATTGAAGGAAGGATTTCTAAAGTTTCCTTATGAAGATAAAAACTTTTTTGTGTAATTTTAAGGTAATATAAAAATGCTCATAGTTTGTGTACAAATATGGATAACTTGTTTAAATTGGAAATTATAAGGTGATGATTGAGCAACCTAAGAATTGTATGATGCCTGAGTTTAATGTCTGTTCTTGCTCTACTGCATTATTTCCTTGGTATAGAATTTGTTCAATCTCCAAATGGTATATTTATCTGAAGTTATCTACAAGAAATATTACAAAGATTTCAAATGAAGAAATGAAATAGGAACTAAGCTTATTAAAGACATCGAAGGTAAAAGAGTCGATAATACTCTTTATAAGCAGATCATGGAAAGTTTGATGAACAAATTTATAGAATGTCTGAAAGAGATGCATCTCATGCCTGTAAAATGAATTTTACTATACTTACAAGGAACAACAGGCTATGGAACATTGTACAATAGAGTAGAAAACTTAAATTTGCTTATATTCATATATAGCAATTATGAGGGAGATCAAGATTATAGGCAAAGCACATCTCGATCTGTCTTTAGACTTTATGATGGGTTCAAGACCTATTTTATGGTCATTAGGGATAGACCTCTCACGTAAGGGTCAGAAGAGAGATATAGATTCTCGACTAGAAATGCTCCACTCCTTTTTGGTGCTCTGAGCTTTATATTCTCAATCCTAAGTTCCATGTGTGTCTCTTTTGATGTTCCTTCTATATATCCTTTAGATATAACACCTTCTTATCCTCTACTACTCCACTCATTTCAAGTATAACTATATGAATGTACAATTTCATGAAATAAAACCCAATGGTAAGTCTCACCTTACTGTTGTTTTTTAGAAAAAAAAATTAAAAGAAATTTTTATTAACTATAGTAAAA
>JANZLX010000002.1:34532952-34543183 GCA_025531955.1 Erythroxylum orinocense
TATTAATTACATGTTAAAGTGCCTTGAAAATATAATTTGTGTAATCTGTGTAATTAAGATGTGAGAGAAATTAAAGGTAATTTTGAAAGTAAAATTATAAATATCTATAAAAAGTCACAAACGACTTTTATTTTAAATAATTAAAATCCCTCTAAAACAATACTTATTATGAATCGAAGGGAGTATCAAAAATTAATACAAAAATGTCCATTAACAATCATCCTTAACTTCTCCTCATTGTAGTTAGCATTTACTGACCGCTTGCATCTTCCCAACGTATCCTTGATATCTTTAATCAGCATTAATGACTAATATTAATAGCATAACCAGGGGCTTTTTGATTAACATAACCAACATCTAAACAAATCTCTACCCTAACTACTCTTTATAATCTTCATGTAAATACTCCAACTTATTCCTAACGCATCCACCACCATATATTTACCTAATGCCATACTTTTTTGTCATCCTTTCTTTAGGGTATCTTCTTTCACTACATATTCATAATTCTGCACACATATAATTCAACGGTTGGCTTAAAATTTGTCATGCCAATTTCTTATACTCAAGACTATACATTAAATAGCTTATTATAAGAGTAGAACTAATTTCCCATTTAGTTGTCATATCCTCAAGACTTAGGAAGCAGTTGGTTCGCATGTGAGAATGATAATAGATATGAGAATAAATATAATGAAGAATGAGAATAGATATTATTATTATTATTATAATAGTTAGTTAAGAGGAAGGAACGAGAACTATTACTATTGATAGCAGTTGGTTTATAAAAATTTAAGAAAAGAAATTTAATAAGTTTTAATTTAATTATTAATTATATTATAATTAATTAATTATAATATATTAATTAATTAAAATGAAAATGAATATTATCATTATAATCATGATGGTTGGCTAAGAGGAAGGAATGATTACTGTTACCATTGATAACAGTTAGTTTGTAAAAAGAATTAAGAAAAAAATTATTAAATTTTAATTAATTAATTATACTGTAATTAATTAATTAAAATATATTAATTAATTAAAATATTTGTAATTAATTATATTTGTAATTAATTATAATATTTTAATTAATTAATGAATCAATTTTAATTAATTATATTGTAATTAATTAATTAATTATAATTTAAATACTTAATTAATAATATTATTTTAATTAACTAATTGTATTTAATTAATTAGTCTTAAAAATATTTTTAAAAAAGTTACTACTAAAAAATGAGTTTTATTTTTCTACTAAATGGAGGGTACGGGAGATTCCTAACAAATGAGATATCAAACTATTGCCCCTATAATGATAATCAACACCTATCTACTTAATTTTCATTCCTTACTCATTAACTCCTTCCTATACCTATAAATCAAGTACCCGCTTATTCTTTCCTGCCCAACTCTTTTAATTGCATTACTCTCGCTTTTCCTATAAGGTCAACCAAGATGTTTTGGAGACATTATGCAAACACATCATCCTAATCTAACCTCTAATACCAACTTGTCACACTCCCACCATAATAAGGCCTGTGGTGGACCACATAATGTTTACCTAACATCAGGTTCCAAACTAACCTTACAAGGGCATATGACTTAGCTTGTTCATACATTCTATCTATATAATCACCAATCAATTAATAAGATATTATAAGTCCAAATAGGTATAATTCATTCATCATAATATTATATTTGTAATCCCATCACCATTCACTACATAAGTTTTAATCCTAGTTAGTAAAAACATAATGATAATTTCAATTTACAAGTCCATTACCACACTAACATCAAATGTCTACATTACATCCAAAGACGTGACGTTCCAAATACATGAAAAAATGAGATAAATTAGACAATTTTAGTCGACCTTTTCTCGACCTTACTCATGCTTACTGTTGCTATTACTAATTAGTCAATTCAATAACCTTTTTTTCTCGCGAGAGGAAAAACAATGTAAATGTGAGTGTTACACTTAGTAAGGAAAAACATTTTTACTAGTGAATGTCATGCATAATTCATTTTTATTTCAAAAACTACTTTGATTTACAAAAACAAGTAGTAAGTTCACTACCTATGTTCACACAAAACTATGCCAACTGATGTATCAACAGCACTCCGACACAAGGATCACTCACACTAAGGTATAATTTCGATTGTCACATTTCACAATAAGGTTTAGGTAAGAAATTTATTTTTGAATCAAGCATCATCATAGTCATTTAAGCACAAGTTCATCATTCTCCACAACATCAACTACTTAACAAGATATCATTTCCTTAAACAAGCAACACCATATAAAGCATGAAGGATCCATGTAACTTAATTTCATTACCCATGCCATTCATCAAGTTTTTATTCATTTTCATTAATTCTGTAACTTATGGATCCTTATTTTGTTGCCTAAGTTGCCTCACTAAGGTCTTTTACCCAAGCCACCTCACATAGGTGTCGTCTTAGGAAATTTGTCCAAGTAAGCTTACATAGGTCTTTTTATTTAACAAAAATTTGCCTAAGTCACCTCACTTAGATCTTTGTTTTAAAAAATTATCTAAGTCACTTCACTTAGATTTTTGTTTAGGAAAATTTGCCTAAGTCATCTCACTTAGGTCTTTTCCCTAAGCCACCTCACTTAGATCTTTGATTAAGGAAATTTATTCAAGTCACCTTACTTAGGTCTTAAATATGATTTAAGGTTAGAATGTATATTCCTTGCTAACATATATAAAAACCTATTGGTTGAAGAGAAAAATGTACTCTAATTAAATTGCATTTGATTGTAAAGTTTAAGAAACTGTATGATTATATATGAGATATTTAATAAATAAGAAAAATATAAGCTATTGGGTCTTATTTAGGAATAATTAGTATTTAATTATAATTAATTGTAATTTTAATTGAAATTATAATTTTATTTTAATTAAATTACTAAAATGTCCAAAACCTATTATAAATAAACTTAGGCTCCAATGGAGCTAATACTTCTTACCTAACCTTCTATAATAGTTGTAGAATTCTTTCAACACATTTTTGTGAATATTGTTGGAGTTAGATACTCGTGTGACTACAAGGGTTGAGATGAGTCAATTTCGAAAAAAATTCAAGAGAAAAGACAAGAAAATGATTAACCTTTAGAATTAGATAAAAACTATGATTTATGTTTTATTATATTTTATATGTTAATCATGTTATAGATTTTAAGAGATCTAGGCTGTCAAGAAATCAAAAACAAAAACATTTTGTTATTATTCTGCGGTTTGAAATCAATCATGTTTTAATTTCCCAACAATAACATTTTGTTATATGAAAGATAATAACAATCTCAATTTTAAATGCAATTATGTTCATAATTAGTTAATTAGTTGCCTTATCTTCTGAAATACCAATGATTCAAAGGATATCATTATACAACATTTTATTGTTAAAATTAAAAAAAACATTTTTATTGTTAGCTAATTTTCATGTACATAAAAAATTCGTATCAAAGTAAAAGATGTATGTAAAGTTGCTTAAAGCAACAATGATTTTGTGTTCTTGATTATATAATGAATAACCAATTGTATTCAAGAACTACAACTAAAGTATATATGATGAATAACCAAATGCAATCTTGTCCTATCAATCAAAGCTTTTAAGTAAAGTACTCATTTGGTTGAGGAAAAGCCTTTGATTACACTCTTGCCTTATGCTATATACAACATAGCTTAAGGAGATTTTGAAAACCTATCTATCTCTTGAGCTTGTATCTTTGTAGTGACAACACCATTCTATTATGTTTTACCAGTTGCTTTGAGGAGTAGAAAGACTTCAAAGCTGAAGTATGTTTTCCCTTATGTACCTTGAGTAATAACAACTAAAGAAGAGATGACAAGTTACTCCTTTGTGACTGGAATATAAGTTCGAGTTAGTAAATATATTTTTTTATAAAATACAAAAAGAAGATTACGTGTAATTGACGATCCTCTCCCACCCTCCCAAAGTGATCATCTCTCAAAGTGAAAAGTCTTGTGTATTGAGGATCAGATCTTTTGTTTTGATTAACCAATTCTTACCCTATTTTGTTAAATCTCATCCACACGTTTATGTGGGATCTACACTGGTCGAGTCGGTCGTGCTGGGCTCGGATCCAGTCCAAACGATCCGAGGGCCGGTCGTCCCATTCTCCAAAGGTCAGTCTCACACCCAATAACCATGTCAAGCCCAAGCCCGATCCATGCTCTTCTCAGCCCACCTGCATGTGACAGACTCTCATGCAATCACAAAGACTTACATACGTAAAAACCTAAACCTAATATCTATCCATATATAAGGTAAGATCCTACCTTGATTGAGGTACGCAATTATAACCTAGCCTTCTCTGTATTCAGCAGCCTCACCTTCACCAAAAACCTAATTTGAACGTCGGAGGGGCTAATCGGGACACAACCCCCGACGTGCCTTCTTTGTTTTGCAGGGATCTCGACCACGGAAATCAGCCAACTCATGGATCCAAGCGGCAACGTTCCGTTCAGTCAGAATCAGGCTGAACCATACACAGATATATGAACTAGATTAAGTGGAAAGGGTTGGAACACCCTTAGGCTATATTTGATTAGACGTAAAAATTTTAATGGAATGAAATAAAATAAAATGGAACGGAATGATTTATAATGGAATGGAATGTAAATGGATGTAATATTAAAAAATTGTTATTTAAGAGAGATGAAAATATTTATAATGTAATATAGTGAAATGTTATTTGGATGAAGGATTTATAACGTAATATAGTGTAAAATTGTTTATCATTTTGCATTTCATTCGAAACTCTACAAATTAGAGGTTTTTTATATTTACTACTTAAGATGTAATAAGAACTTCCCAAATTAGAGGTTTTTTATTTTTATTACTTAAGATGTAATAAGAACCCCTCAAATTAGAGATTATTTATTTTTGCTATTTAAGATGTAATGAGATATAATACGAAACTTACTCTCTACTCTTTCGAATATAAATCCGCGATAATGCATTCCTTTTATCAGCTGAATAAGAAGAGTCCGAATTTTCTGTCCAATATTATGGTGTCTTGTTTTGTCTCATAAATTTCAGTCATTTATTTATGCGGGTCTCGCGTGGGTCTTACATAAATAATCGCAAGACCCGCATAAATGAATGACTGAAATTTATGGGACAGAAATGTAAGACCCGTATAAATGAATGGTTAAGATTTATGAGACATAATAAGACACAATAACATTAGATAAAGGATCCTGTCCTGAATAATAGTCCGGATCCTCTGTTCAATATTCTGATGTCTTATTCTATCCGATGAATCTCAATCATTTATTTATGTGAGTCTTGCGTGAATCTTGCATAAATAAACGTGAGTCTTGTATAAATAAATGACTGAAATTTATGAGATAAAAATACGAGACCTATATAAATAAATGGTTAAAATTTATGAGACATAATAAGACACTATAATATTAGATAAGAGGATTCCGTCCTAAATAAGAGATGGTCAAGTTTTTGCTATCTTTGTTTACGTTAAAAGTTGTCACACCACCGATTATACCAAAATATCTAAACTAAAAAAAAGAAGAGTTGCTAAATAGCTTCTGCACTTTCTCTGTTGAGCAAGCGAGCAGTGATGCAGGCAACTATTTCACCTATATGCTCTTCTTCTCTCCCGACAACTACCCATCACTCTCTATTAGCTCCACTCCGAACCCAGTTTTCTCGGACGCTGCTCCCTTTCTCCCATTTTGTACTCAGTCCCTGCAAAACGCTTCGCAGCACCGGTTCTCTCTTTCTGTCTCTCTGATTAGAAAGTTGTTATTAGGATGAACATATGCAGTTATTTTCTCAAAGTTCTCAGTTTTTCTTTCAATGCAATTGGAAGCGGTCCACGGTAGAGTACCGTTGGAAATTGTTGGGATATGATGATTGATAGAGACGAGATGAATTGAAGTACCATGTGTTTATTCGTTGTAAAATTTATGCCTTCGTTGCTATTTAGATGTGGGTTGCTATTGTTCTGTACGCCTGTTGCTTCACTTATTTCAATATGATGCCAAAGTTAACTGAGTTATATTGAGAGTATGCAGTTTTCTTACTCTGCTTCTGATTTGATTGCTCCCGTCATTTTGTACTTTTCACTTGGTAGCCAAGATGTCATTGGGAAACAGTATTTAGAAAGTTGAGCTATTTATTGAGGCTGGGGAGTAGCTTTTGTATTTTAGTGTTCATGTCTGGTAAACCTTCGTGCTGAAGTTGAACATCCAACCATGTGTAATGATTAACCTAAGAACTTATAGATTGGCTGTTGAACAGGGTTTCGTATCAATATGCAACACTTGCGAAGGTGAACTATTGTAGCTTTAGAGTAAAATTGTTTGGTTGCCATTTTGCCAGTGATTAATATGTCAAACCTGGTATTTCAACTTGAGTGCTCATCAATTAAGATTCATTTTGAGTTCCTCAGATGACATATCCGTCATAGAATTAGGATTTTAATCATTTTTCTGATGAATTGTATGATTTTATCCAGGTGCAACATCAGCTACTCAGGAGATTGTTGAAACTGAAAAGACAGAACCAGAATTTGTAGAAGTTGGGTATATATCCAGTGTTCATGGGATCCATGGGGAGATTTGCATAAAACCTAATACTGATTTTCCTGAACTTAGGTTTTCCAAGGTAACATCTGAATTCCTAAAATGTGAACAATCTCGAGAACATTTATTTGAAGTCAATATTTATTTATTTATTGAACATATGATTTGATCTTTAATTTTAGCCTGGTAGAAGATGGCTAAGGCAACCAGTATCGGGAAAACAAATGATTCAAGAGGTTGAACTAGTTAAAGGAAGGGGAAACCCTGGACAGAAGAACTGGATTCTTAGATTTGGGGGAATTGATACAGTGGATCAGGTGAGCTTAGGAAATGATTTTTTCTCTGTTGGTTGTTCATGCTTAGCATACTTTCCATGTTATTTTTCTCAAGTTATCTATACTAGAATTTAATCGCTTACTTTGGTTGATGTTATTCTGGTGACCTAGGCAACTTCTCAAACTGTTGTGAAAAGCAAAAGAGAAGCTTCTCTTAAACAGTTTGTCCTAGAAATTAGCCAACATTTTATCTGAAAAGAAATTTCATGTTTGTAAATTTGCTATATGCCTCGACATACTACTTAACCTTAAATGAAAAATATAAGGTAGTCATACGTATTGTAAAGTAATTGTGAATTACAGCTAAAGCAACTTTTTCTCTTGACAAGAAGGGTCACCCAATGCCTAAGAAATATATAGGGAAGATGAAGTGCTTTAATTCTATGACCTTAACTTATTCCTTTAACTCTATGACCTTAACTTATTCCATGAACTCAAAAGAGTTCCCGCCATAAATCATATGATTACATAGACAATCTTGATGAACTTGCTCTATTATGTGAACCCTATGAAATTCTACTTTTGAGGCTTTTTTATTTGAGATGAGAATATTACAAGTATTGTTTAACTGTGTTAATGGATTCTTCAGGCTAAGCAACTTGTTGGATCAACTTTACTTGTGAGAGAAGATGACAGGCCAGAGTTGGCAGAAGGAGAATTTTACACTCGTGATCTTGTTGGCTTGAGGATGATTCTTAAGGTTTGTGCTCCTAAAGACTATATGCTATGTAGTCTCCTGCTCTTGCTAAGAAAGTTTATTTCAGGATGCTGTATTTTGTGTACATGTCTTCTTGTTTGGTGTGACATCTGCTCAATTCAATTAAGAATTAAGCCCAAAACAGTTATGGTTGTTATTTCAATCCTTCTCTTCTTCTGCTCTACTAGGAATTATGTGGTGTCATTTTCTTTTATTTGTAGTCCTCTATTTTCCTTTTGAGTTGTCATTCTTGTCTGGAACACATTGTTAAGGAGTGGAACACGTCATTCTAGAAAATGCTTCTCACTGGAAGTTTTCACTTGTACTTTCTCTTTATTGGTAACACATATCACTTGGATATTATGGCCATTTCTTTCTATGATCTTTTCTTTCCAGTTTGTTGCTCCTGGAGTGCAGTTTAAATTATTCAACAAGCAATAGTATTTGTCCTATGCAGGAAACTGGTGAATGTGTGGGGACTGTTGTGCAAGTTTTCAACACTGGAGCTAGTGATATTTTGCAGGTCATGCTTCAACCATCTAAGGATGTGATTGATGGAAATGAAACATTTAACCAAAGAGAAGTTGGTAAATCTGGTCCCCTTGTGTGGGTACCCTTTGTTGAGGCAATTGTTCCTGATGTTGATATGAATAAGAGGGAAATGCAGATTACACCCCCAAAAGGTCTTCTTGAGTTAAACATACGCTCTGACGAGAGGTCCAAGAAAGAACGCCGTCAACTTGTGAGGCATACTCTTCTGTTCTGTATTTACTATTGAGAGCTTAAAGCTAGCAATTGATACCAATTTCAATGCTGTTTCCTTGTCATTTAACAACTTTCCTTTCTGTTTTTATAAGTTCTGTCCTCATAATTCCAAAACATAAATCTTTCTTTTCAACCACATTATTTTATGTTTTCTATTAAGAGAAGCTAAAAATGTGAAATCCTTCTTGAGATGTTTTAAAGACCAGATCTGGTTTCTTCTTCTTACTGTCGTGATATATGTTCTGATTGATTGCTTTTCCTACAGTTTATTTGTTCTTCTGTCTGATAGTTAAAAGGCTTGCTTCTCTTTTTGTGGACCATCTGTCTTCTCTGCTTTTGTTGGTGCTGGATAACAGACAGCATAATATTCTCATCAACAACTTGTGTTGAAGCGCCATCACAATATGTTTGAGAAGGAGCAAGAAATCTTCTATTCTGTATACACTTGAATGCTATTTCAGATGTATAAAGTTGGCTTTTAGCATGATTGGGAAGTCAAAATGAAATGGTACTTATTGTAATAACATTTCTAGGGCACTTTGCATAGTGCTTGGTGACGCCTTGGTTCAATGCTCTTATTCCCAGAAATCTCTATCTTGCTTTTGGAACATTCTTCTGATTGGTGTTAGGCTTCGTTCTTTGCACTTTCCTTCCTTTCTTTAGAGCTCTGTTTAAGCATGTTAGCCACCGAAGTCTGTGTGGCTTAAGTCAAACTTTGATTTATTTCAGGAATGGAAAGAAAGAAAAAGGTTACAAAGACGCCTTATAGCAGCAAAGAAGAAACTATGTGAAATGGAACAGAAACATGTATTTCATGGATTGAGGTTTGGGGAAAAGTCCCAAAGGAGTCTACTTGCAGATCAAATTATTGGTGTGAATTCTCAATTGCTGCAACAGGCACTTCAAAATTTAGAAACACCATCAAAACGGTAAATCTTGCCTTATCATTTGGTCTTTCCCTGTATTTTTATTTATGGAAGCTTGGAGAGGGTTTCGGTGGACTTTGAGGGATTGATGTGTAAAATGTTTTTGATGTACATTATCCCATTTCATTTTCTGTGGCCATACAATAGGGACCCTGTTTATGCATGTTTAAATTAGGAACTTTTTTCCTCTCCATTTTATCATTTTTTTCACGCTATTGTTCATCATTATTTCCATCTATTGCTTGCGTAGCTCAAGAAATTAGCCAACCATGCTACTTCGTTGATGTAAAAACTTAGCTTCAGTATAATACTTTGTAAGTATTGAATTTTCCTTACTGGAGTTTTTGAATCTATGCTGTCTTCTTGGTGTACTTTGCTGTCAGATATGTTAAACCTGAATTCTGTCTGTTAAACCAGATGGAGCAGAAGTGAGTTGATAATTGCCATGAAAGCCAAAATACTAAAGGACTCCCCCCAGAACTTTTTCCACCTGAATGCAGCTCAAGGAGATTTGCCTATGAAAGTCGACTTTCTAGATGGACTTGATCTCCTGGCTAAAGGAAAAGTAGCTATCGTTATAGTCATCAATGAAATACGGACGGAGAGCAGAAGTAATTGGACTGATCTTGTTGACTTGAACAGTGAGAATTCGTTGTTTCCTTTTCTTCAGAATTCACTCTTCAGAGATGGTAACTTTCTAAAGGTGATATTTTTGTTCTCTTTTTCACATGGCACTTTTAGATGGATTCTGACAATTGGTATCTATCAAAATTTAGGGTTTCAAGGTACACTCTTTATTGAAACTTAGTAGGATATATATACATAAAGAGTACAGCATAAATTAGGAAACAAATCAATCTAACCCTATCTGAGGAGGATCCCTGATTTTTAGGGATCCTATATCTGATATTT
>JANZLX010000002.1:34545417-34596537 GCA_025531955.1 Erythroxylum orinocense
TGGTTAATTTTTATAAATTATAATAAATCAAATAATTTTATTTAATAATTTTTAAAATTTTTATTTATAAGAAATTTTTTTAATTATATTTCAAAATTTAAAATTTTATTCAATCTTTAGTCAATTTTACGATGATATAAAATTGTTTAATTTTTTGTTTAATTTTTAAAATATTGTTAAATTCTATTAGGTTTCGTTTGGTTAGTGGGACAGTCAAGTAAATTTGGAATATGATTATTTGAAAAATAAATTTATGAAAAATAAAAATATTCACACATTTGAATAGTTATCAAAATTTTAATAAAAAAGTTAGGTGGATTCTTATGTTAATGTTTTGTATATAACAGTATTTTATGAAATGTAATTTAATTTTGACTCATGTTTTTAGTTATATTCTTACAAACTAAATAAAAATTAAAATTGTTAAATAAAAAAATGAACTCAAAAATTAATAATTGAAATTTCTGAATAAAAATATTTAAAATCTTATTGACGGTTTTTCTTAATAAGGGCTATTTAAGGCCCAATTGAAAACCCCAACTTTCCGTTACAAGCCCAACTGCGTGCCAACTCTGAGAATTTGCAAAAACGAAACCCTAATATAGGCCACACTCTTTAGGGTTGGCTTATATATAGGGAGCTCCACGTTACGCTATGACTCGGAACTTCGGCGGCGTTGTTAGTCTCTAAGCCAGTGTGAGCGTCCTTTCTCTACACTTGATTGATTTGCTTTCAGCTTAGCTATTGAATTGAAGCAAATACGATTTGATTTGCAGGTGAAGGTAAGTGAAAATGGCGGTGCCTTTACTGTCGAAGAAGATTGTCAAGAAGAGAGTCAAGAAGTTCAAGCGTCCCCAGAGCGACCGCAAGATCTCTGTGAAAGTATATTACTTAACAACTGCTCTTATTTAATGCATTTAGTATCAAACTTTTGTACATCTAAGCCATTCATTTTTTGGGTGTGTACGTCGTGGCACTTTGTGTGTAAAATATTTAGGCCTTTTACATGGACTTTAAGCGGAAAATGATGATTGGATTGTCGCCCCAGTCTTACTTGTATAGTTAATGTCTATATGCAAGGTGGTGATTGACAGTTTATATCTGATTCCAAGAGTATGTTTTCATTTTATGTTTTGGTTTCTGATTTTAACTTTTATTTTGGAAACATCATAGGCTTATATATATGATGATAGCACTTGACACCCAGTCTTACTTGCTCCTCTTGAAGCATAGCCAAGGCTATCTGATCCATTTTTATGGTAATTGTGAGTGTCAGGTTCTGTAGTTTTTTAAAAATTTAATACAAGGTTTAACAGGGAAATGATGATGCTTTATTGACACCCAGTCTTACCTGCATATGTTGTGCAGGATGGTGATAAAGATCGACCTTTTATCTGATCCTTTTAATTGTATTGACATAATTATGTTCTATACATTGCAATTTTTCTTTTTTAAATACGAGGCAAAGTGGTGTCGATAGAAAAGGTTTCCTTTTCATCATCACTCCTCATACCTCTAGCTAGAGGGCCTTCAGTCAACCAACAACTCTGGTTGTTTGTGGGTTTGTTTTCCTCAAGTAGACAATAGCATGGGAGCTGTGCATCGAGGTGTGATGATACTTATCCACCTTTTTTCTGCAGTTTGCTGATGAAAAATATACATGCATCACCATCTGATCTCTGTTGCATTTGATCTCCTATTTCCTATTGTTTATTAAAATATCTTCTCTTTTAGGATTTTGATTTCTGGTTACATTTGATGCAATCTATGATGCAAATTATTCCATATTGCTGACTAATTATTGATGATTCGAATCAATTCACCATCTTTCGGCTGAGGTTGCAGATTTTGGTTTGAATTTTTTGGTTATCATACATGTTTATCTGGGATCTTATTTCATTGTTATTATGTATCCAACCTTTTAAGGTTTTTGCTTTTGGAGGGTTTGGACTTTTACTGGAAAAAAGGGTTATTTGCCCATGGTATCTGATGTCCAGACTGAGCTAATTTACGTAGCTGGACATTTCGTTTGAAGGGCAGAAAGAAAATTCATGTAGTTTGCGACACAGTTAGCTGGATTCTCAGGCTTTCTGTTACTATATCTCTGCATACACTTATCCTTTTTGCATTCATTGTTCATGTTTAAGAAAATGGATTTGCCTTTTGTTTTAGTACCATCCTGTATGGCGTGAGCAATTATTTAGATTCTCACTCCAATTATTTGTTCTGCTATTGCATGTGCACCTATTTGATAATGATTTCCCTTTCCCATCTGTTACAGACCAATTGGCGTAGACCAAAGGGTATTGATTCTCGAGTCCGGCGAAAGTTCAAGGGATGTACTTTGATGCCCAATATTGGTTACGGATCAGACAAAAAAACAAGGCATTATCTTCCAAATGGCTTCAAGAAATTTGTGGTTCACAATGTCAAAGAGCTTGAAGTTTTGATGATGCACAACAGGTCTGTTTTGATGATGCACTCATGTATTGTCCTTGAATTGATTAGTCTATGGTTACAACCGGGAATATCTTCAATGCTAACAAGTTACTTTCATGTATGTTCTTCAGGATTTACTGTGCCGAGATTGCTCATGATGTGTCAACCAGGAAAAGAAAAGAGATAGTAGAGAGAGCCGCCCAGCTTGATGTTGTTGTTACTAACAAGCTGGCTAGGTTGCGGAGCCAGGAAGATGAATGAGCTAAAATTTTGTTATTACTTTTCAAATTTGAACATCATAGTATTTTTCATTGAGACGGTAATCCGTTGGTTGCCTGGCAATCCGGATTGGAATCCTATCTCTGGACTGGTTATAAATGCAGGTTTTTGTTTACTAAATGACTGTTGTACAAATTTAGCTGTTAGGGAAAAAGAAAGCAAAAAATGCATTATGTAACAAAGTACATAAGAGCTCATTACATTTAAATGGACAGCACACTAGCATAAGGATATGATTGATTCATAACCAATAATAACAACACCTTAATCATACGGGTTGGAGCACCTTAGCTCAGGTCTCTAACTATTTAATTAGGTCCAACTTAAATATTTATTTTGAGATTATAATATTATTTAAGTTTTTACATATTTTAATATTTATTTTTTATATTAATTTTATTTCTTACAAAAAAAAATGAGACATTTCTTTAATTATTTCCTACAAAATAGTTATTTAAAATTTTTTACGAGATGGTATTTTGCATATTGTTTAGTATACTTTAAGCATTATTTAGCATAAATAATTTTATTATAAAATAAAATATAGTTAAAATTAATAAAAAAAATTTTTATGTTGCTAAACAATAAAAAAAAATTTTTATGTTGCTAAACAATAAAAAAGCTGTTTTTTTAATTGACAGTCAAACAATCAACTGATTTTTTAAAAAAGTTCTTTTTAGAAAAGCTCTATTGATAAAAATTTAACCAAACAGACCCTAAGTCATTAATGTTTATTAATGATTAGAAACTAAAAAGAAAATATTTTTACATAAAACAAAATCTTTCTCATCCTGCGTTACAAAATTAACAATAAAAAAAGAAGTTGGTGCTAGAGCTTAAGTGAAGTTATGGATTTAAATCGCTTAAAATTAACAATAAAAAAAGAAGTTGGTGCTAGAGCTTAAGTGAAGTTATGGATTTAAATCGCTTAAAATTAAGGTCAGAGTTTTATCTACCGTAAATGACTTTCCTTATTCGAGCAGAGATTAATCTGAATATGAATAATTTAAAAGTACCTTCTCATAGTTACGAACCTCTTAGGATGTTGAAAAAAAAATCTAAAAGAACTCCTTTATAAAGTGCTTATTTTGAAAAAAAGAATCATTTTAAAACTTTTTTTTAAAATCATAACATGTAGCCTTTCTAACCCTATTTTTCCTAAAACCCTTTTTCCAAAAAATGTTTCACAAGCATTGGGAATTATCAAAACCTTAAATATATTATGCATTTTTAAATTGAGTCACATTTAAACGTGAGTCTATCGGAAATAATCTTTCTATTTAAGTAAGGGTAGGATTACGTACTATCAAAATTTCCTTAACCCTGTATTAGTGCGAGATTCAACTGAATGTTGAAGATGATGACTGATATTTTTAAATTGAATTTGTAAAAATAAAGTATTAATTTGTATTTTATGTTTTTTTGCACACTAACAAACTTTTAGCAAGTTAATGTTTGTATTTCTATTGCTAAAAACTTTTATATTTCTTTATTTATTATTTTATTATCTTTAATAGTTGGTAAAACACCATTGGTTGATTTTATTATTATTGCTCTATTATATTTCATGATTTGATTTATTATCTTATTTACATTTTTTATTATGCTTTTAAAATATTTATTAAAACATGAAGCAAATTATTTGAATATAGAATATATTGGGCTAGACCTAGAAGATGAATTAAAATAGTATTTAAAATATGTATATGAAATAATTATTAAGTTTAAAAATATTTATTTTAAAATTTAATTTAGTTATAAATTAAATTAAAATTAACTGAATAATTTAATTTAATTAATTAATTAGTTAATAATAAAGTTAGATGAAGACAAAAATCAAAGCAACCATATCAAAGCAATTGCATGCGTAGTCACAACGCTCCAGACATTTTTATTGACTTATGTGTATACATCCATTCAAGGAACAAGATTAACAGGCACCACTGCTGGCGATGGGCGAGCGTCGAAGGCGGTGCTAGTGCAGTACCCTTCAAGCATGTTTCCCTCCTCTGCAGTGAACCCTAGTGCCTCAATGAGTTCAGGCCAGCAATGCTCGCCGATGGTGCGTATAGCTTCACAACATTTTTGGCCGATGTGAGTTTCGCCATTGATGAAGAAAAGAACGATCTCACCAGTGCATGCCTGGAGTTGAAGCAAAGAGTCCCAACAACTTGGTGATTGTTCGTCCAATTTGAGACGAGATATAAGGGTTGAAGTTGACCCCAAGGGCCTTGCTTTCGCTGTGTGGACGTCCAAGCTGCATGCCAGGAAAGCCACCATGAGACATAGCTTCAGACTGAAGTCCAACGCCATTGCAGATACGTACCTGTAGAAGGGTTTCAACCAAGCTTAGCTTTTATACAGCGCTGCGTCTGGAGGTTACATGCAAGAAATATGAAAGGACATGAAAAATGGAAGACTGAAAGGCCTATACACATTTAATTCACAGGAATTTCCATTTCCACCTCTTAAATCTACCGTAACTGCTATACTCAGTCTCTTATCAATGAAAGAACTGATCATCAGATTGTAATACTTTAAAAAATAAGAATGTAATAAGGGCACTATTTAGTGAGTCCAGATCTTCTGTCCAGTTTTACAGTGTCTTATTGTGTCCAATGAATCTCAGCCATTCATTTATGCGGGCTTCGCGTGTATTTATGTAGAGCCCACGTGAGACCCGCATAAATGAATGGCTAAGATTCACTGGACACAATAAGACACCATAAAATTGAATAGAAGATTTTGTTCCCTATTTAGTACCTTGAAGGACACGCTAGAAAACTACGACACCAAATTGGGTCAATTGGCTACGCTAAAAGCAAACAACTCGTTTGGACTAAATTATCGATTACACAAAGTCATATTGAAAGTATGTATATCTTAAGTAAGTTTCAGATATAATGGACGAGACAATTAAGCCCTCTTTCACTTTCTTGACTAACGGGCACAACCTTCATCTTTCCTTTTTGAAACTTTACTTCTCTCACGTACTCTTATTTATCTTCGTTTCCTTCTTTAGGAGGGACCGGTGTTACAGAAGTAAAATAAGATTCTTTTTTTTTTTACTTTACCTTAGCAGAGCCAAAAAACCCTAGAGCCTACTGGTTGACTTATTCTATCACAAGACTAAACCTTAGTTAGAGGGTCAAGGAAATTATAAGTTTAAAATTTAAAAGGTTCAACTGATATTAAATTATCATAAAATTTATTAAAAATTGAATAAAATTAAAGAATTTTAAAAATAATTGAAGGATCATATCCTCGTATATTAAATAATTTAAAGTATAATTAAAAATCAGACTTTTAAATAAAAATTAATATATTTATTTTAGTTTATAAAATTTATCTTAATAAAATAAATTAATTCACACTTACAAAATAAATTAATACATAAAATGTGATTTTGTTCAATATAATAACTTACTAATTATATCTACATTATATTTGGTAGAAATATTGCTAATGTACTAAGTTTTTTTTTTTTTTGGAACATAAGTTTAATAATACACAACTTTACTTTAAATTAATAAAGAGATTGTTTTCAAATAATCCATAAAAAGGAAACCAAATCTTCTGTCTCATTTATTCAGTATCTATTCTGTCCTACTTATTCACAGTTATAGATTTTTAATCTATGGTTATGGATGAGTAGAGCAAAATAGATACTAGATAAATGAGACAGAAGATTAGAGCTCACAAAAAGGGGAAAAAAACAGTAGACTAAAATGGTACAACAAGTACTTAAATGTGTAAATTGAAATTAATTGTTTTTATGGATTTCTTCGGCATGGGATCATCTGTGCCGTTTAGCCTGTTTTAAGATTGTATTATTAATTTTTATTTATATATTTTTATAAATTTTGTCATGTAGACTGTTTTAAAACTATGTTATTAATTTTTATCTATATAATTTTATAAATTTTACGTAAATGTGTGGATAAAAATTAACCGAAGAAGAAGTAGGACAGCAGGACAAAACAAAGGTTAATGACAGCAGAGAATTTGTATTATTCTTTCACATAAGAGCTCTCTTCTCTATCCAGGATCCCCTAACAAGCACGTGTCAACGCGCAAGGTTGAGCTGGTAAGACGATGACGTGGCAAAATTTTACAGGTCAATATTGACTCAACTGCAACCGTCGATCCCCTAATAAGTGGGGCCCACATGAAGCTCCTGTCCAAGTCCTGACCGTTGGTGGACAAAAGTCTTCGTTTTATGATTTCATATGGAAAAAAGCATACGAAACAACGGCTCTTGTTAGGGAGAGAGACGATGTTGTTATAGTTTTTAGCTTCACAGGTATGTATGTTTACGTGTCTTCGGCATCTTCAGGTGAATTCCGTATCTCATGAGAAGCTATTGCTTGTTGATCTCTTCCACTGAAAATTTTGAGTATATGGGTCTGTTCACGGCACTTCGTAGAGTTGGTTTATCTTCGAGGATTTCGTTTTATGCTGGAATTGAATTGCTTGTTATTGTGATACTTTTGGGTGATCTTGATTTTCGTTATGTGTTTTATCAAGTTTTAATTGGGTTGCTTTAGCTGGTTATGGTTGTATTTGTCTACGTTCAACTCTAGGTTGACTTGAGTTTGTGAGCTTGAGGAGTTGTGGCCTTCTTTAATCTGGGTTTCGAGTTTTTAGACTGAAGTTGGTGATTCCCTCATTAGGTATTCAAAATAATATGGTGTGTGCGGAGCTTACTTTAGGGCGTGGAAACAAATAAGAACTCTTGAATTGAAACAGAAAGGAGCCGTAAATCCAGTATTCATAATTTAAGATTCTAGGATCTGTTTCCTATGTAAATTACTAATAACATTCGCTAAAGACTCTTTTCTTTTTCTATTCTGTTTCACTAGCTTCAGTTTTGTTATGTTCTTGAGCCTGGTGTGCTTACTCCTGTTTTCCATGGTTTTCTCTGTTTGTCAAAGAATGTATACATTTGCTTTAAAAGTTCCCCTATTACAGCTCAACTTGCTGATTAGCAATCACCCTTTAAAAATTATTTCATAGGAAGTGTTGATGAGGACTTTAAAACAGTGACGTTAAAATATATTAGATTACAAGCTAAATTTACCTTTCATACTTGTGCACATGCTCTTTGTTGGATAACCATTCCAATCCCATAATTTTGAACTATTTTTTGATCATCCAGTTGCATTCCCTATGTGGACACCTAGGTGCTGCTAACATCTTTAGTTTTGAAGTTCCTCCGACCTGTTTTTACATGTTCATTTGTCCACTGCAGTTGTCTGCAGCCATTCTTTTTCCTCTGCCAAGCCTCATTCTTTTGTGTAACTCTTCATTCCTATTTCTGATTAATTTTTCCCATTTTTTGTGACAACAGTCTCGGCAGGTGCTTTAATTGTTTAGGGGCTTTACTTTACCCCTGATGTTTCATAGTCGAGATTGTGGTGCACACATCAAGAACAGAGCAAATGCCAGCATTACAAATGAAGGCCAAGTTAAGCACAGCTTCTGTAATAGACACAAATCGAGTTGGTGTGTGCCAAAAGTCTAGAGTAATAACCAAGAAAGCATGTTCTCATGCTACCTATTCTCTACAAACACCAGAATCAGACCTGTGCGTACGGAAATGTGTGGATTGTTGTGGTAAGTTGATAGACTATCAAGTGTTGTTTATATTTTTGAACCTGCAAGATTATGTAACTTTAAGTCCTTACTTGTAACTAGCCTTGCATACTCTATGGCTATTTCCATCTCAATTTCTTTACGGAATAACGTGCCTTTGTGGAGGTCTTACGTCTCAAAAGATATCAAGTTGACGTGTTGTAGATGTGAAATTTGACTTTCATTTTACAGGAAACTTTAGTGTGCAGCAAGTACTTTTCTGTTGGTATCTGTAATCTTTGCTGTGTAGTTGACTTTATTTGGATTTACTTATTTATGCATCTAACCACTTCTTTTTTCTAGACTCTTCGAGAATAGATATACAGACTCAAAATGATGGAAGTGACAAAGCTACTTGTCATCAAGGATTGCTGACTGAAGCAGATATTCAGTTTCAGAAACAGTCATCAGTGTCTATAGATTCCTGCACCACATGGAGAATGGTGAGATTTGAATGACTTTATCTTGTTGATACTTTTCCCTTCCCCTTGGGGAAAAACTCTTCTATGAATTCCACCATATGAGAATATGATTACTTTTACGCTTTAGAAACCGTTTTGTTACATTTTACACCTTATATGTAGTGGAAATCATCAGTTCGCCTGAACTTTGAAATTGAAAACTATGATTCGTGCAAAAAGGTTGTTATTTTCACACTGGCATTTATAACTGTTCTTAGATCATATTTTATGTTGGAAAATGCAACATGTCCCCTCCTATTTTAAGCCTATTATTTGAACTCAACTGCTCTGTGCATTTGTTTTTTCTATTTTTTATTTTTCCTTCATTAAATTGATTCTGTTGTCCTATTTCATTTGTAATTTCAGAGAGCATACGTACCTTGCAACTTCAACCACTTTACTTGAATTTCTGTAGGTGTCTATTATTCAATTGTTTTTCCATGAGAATTTCTGGATTACGCGCATCAATTCTTGTGTAATTTTGATTTTCCAATTACCGTTTTGTCCATATACCATATAGAGGCTACACCATTATTCAATGAGAATCTGAACATTGAGCCTTTGGTTTTGTTTGTGCTTCCTTTTCTATTTATTACAATCCAAAAAGATCATAACATAAGATAATATTAGTATTTCTCAATCTTATGTGTGCTGGAAATGGACATCTATCAACTACTTTTGAACTTCTTCAGATTGAGAAGAGTTTATCTTGTCCATGATAAGTACAGAAAGGGTCATGAAAATATTGTTGAGGAGAAGAATCATATTCCCAAGTTTATGCTTCCTTTTATTTCATGAAGTAAATAATGGTCTAAATTCTAGTCTCACTTGTCACTATTGTTCACTGACTATAATGCAAGGTTATCAAAGGATGATCAAAATTTCCTTTATTACATATCATTGATTTCTCTTTGATCTATTGTTTGGAAATGCTTTCTATGGCACAGCAATCATGTCACTAAATACCTGATGGTTGCTTATACGTGATGGCTCATTGACTTGCAGGGGTCTGTTAATTGCACATCAAACTTGGAAACAATTTTCTCCCCTTATTTGGAGCCTGCTGAAGTCCACAGTGTGCTAAATATAGATGATTCAGGTTTGAACGATACTTATGTCTTAATGTGCATACTATTAAACTGTATATGGGAATTAATTTAGCTTATCACTACCAAAAAAATGTTGGCCAGCTCAGGGTGCATATTACCTTTTTTAAGGTTATCATGACAATTCATAACTTCTTTTTGAGTTTACATATTGTGTGTACATTTTTATGGGAACCTTATTCTTGTTGAAGGCTTGTTGGTGTTCCGGTTTGGCTAGTTTAGCGGACATCTAATTTTAACTATCCAAGACTTGATTGTGGACAATGTTTGATTGGTTGAAGATTGAACGCTGGGGTATGAGAGATCTTGTAGATGGACATAGTTAAAAGTGTGACGCAGATTTGTAAATTATAATCCCCTTCTTCACTTATTGCTCAGCTTGGCCAATAGCTTGATATTTCTGTGTCAACTGTGTGAAGTTACTCTGGTCAATGCTAATCAAATTCTGCTGAAGCAAAGGGATTGTGAAACCTATAAAGCTCTAAAAGATTCAAGTTAAATTTAATCCTGAAGATATCCAATATGCTTATTTGTCTATTTTTTATAGGAAGCAACAACGATCTTAATGTGCCAGGGATAAAAGCTTATGGAGCTGATGATGACACAAAAACATCAGATTTTCAAACTTGCAATGTATCAGATTTTTTCATCTGTGACATGATTATTACCGATTTACCCTTTGATGGGAACATTGTTGATGATATCACCAAGACAAATCCTTTTCCTGATTACAAGTGTACAGAACCAAACATGTTTGATATGGGCGATGAGTGCATAATGCTTCCATATCTTGAGGATACTGCCAAAATGACTTGTTCAAACGATACAGAAACATGGGAACCAGCAATCATAGAACCTGATAGTTCTAGCTTTTACCTAGCTATCAATCAAATAAGGTATTGCAACCAGGAGGCTGATCTAGGTGCTGACTTAGATCAAGCTGATGATTTTGATCCTCAGTCGTTCATAAAAAGTCAACCGGAATTGTCAGATGTGGTATCAAACTTTCATCCCACAACACTCCCTAAGGACGCCTTGAGAAGGAGGTCTACAACTCTGGTACTTGATCTGGATGGTGAGAAATTTAAGCAATTGCTTTCTTTCTGAACAAATATTCTTTTCATTCACATTAACTTTTATTTGTATGATATAAATGTAATGATTCTGTAAAGGTTGATTCTTCATTGTTTTAATTGTACTGTTTCTGATATTCATAAGGAAGCTTGTTAGATTTACAGTGGTACTGTAGTTGACTTAGGATAAAATAATTATGAGATGACCAGATTGAATACTGATTAATAGGTTAAAATTAATAATTTGACTGCACTGGCAACCAGAACTGGTCAGTGGGTTTCAAATTTTTGTAACTGACCATGTCTATTCTGGCATATACAAAGACACACCTAAAACTTGGATTACAATGTATTTAAGGTGTGATGTGAAGGATCTTCATACCATTATGTCATTATGTGACTGGGAACCGTCTAATTTGGTTTATCATTATTTTTCTTGGTGTATCTTCTTCCAAAGTCATTATGCTCACTTTTCATTTCTGGTAGTAGGATCCAAGATTTGGGTCATATGATTTCTCTTTTATTTATATGTTGCTTTGCTTTTTTACTTTCTGCAGAAACACTTGTTCACTCTACCTTGGAACATTCTGATGATGCGGACTTCACCTTTACCGTATTCTTTGACATGAAAGAGCACATTGTCTATGTAAAGCAGAGGCCTTACCTCCACACATTCTTGGAGAGAGTTGCAGAGATATTTGAAGTTGTTATCTTTACAGCTAGTCAAAGCATATATGCTGGGCAACTCTTAGACATATTGGATCCAGATGGGAAGCTAATATCTCAGCGATTTTATCGTGAATCATGCATTTTTTCAGATGGAACTTACACAAAAGATTTGACAGTTTTAGGTGTTGATCTTGCAAAGGTTGCTATAATTGATAATTCGCCACAGGTTTGTAATTTCCAGTTGTTTTGATGTTACACATTTTGAGTACTCTTTCTTGCGTCATATTCCTCTCCTTTAAAATGCTGCACACAGTCTGTTATACTGACAGCGTTATGTAGAACTACTTGAACTTGTTTACAAAATTATTGTGAATTAAGTTGGACCATTCTACCAAGTATATCCGTAACATGGTAGTCTGGATTTTTCATTCTGCAATCCTGATGGAATAGTGGATGGTTTTGCTTTTAAATTGTTATGGAATTTCTGATTCATTTTGTTGAGGTTAAGACTTTGGGATCTAATCATGGGTTGATATTGGAATCTGCAGTCTCTGTCATTTGCAGACTATTAGCGTCTTGCTTTATGTTTCAAAGTAACATAGAGGTTAGTTATATGAAAGCATATTTGGCTTGGCTGCCAACCATACCAGACAGCTTATAACATAGATATGGGGAAAGCTGTTTAATAGCTTTACCTCCCGGGTGAAAGGAAACAAACTTATATGTTTCTTTTCTTTTCTAATTTAACCAAGAATATGTTTTCTTTTTACTTTGCATTATGACCTAAGTTCACTAATCTTGTGCTCTCTTTCTTTGGTTACAGGTTTTCAAGTTGCAAGAGAATAATGGGATTCCTATTAAGAGTTGGTATAGTGATCCATCTGATTGTGCTCTAATTTCATTACTTCCTTTCTTAGAGATGTTGGCTGATTCTGATGATGTCCGGCCCATCATCTCAAAGAGATTTGGTAACAGGGAATAGGAGTCCTATGTCCTTATTAGTTTGATATAGCTTCTTGTCCTGGAGTTTAGTTTTTCACAGAGTTTCGTTTCTAACTTCGATGGTCATTAGCTTTTTTTTTTTTTTCAACTTCCATGGTGTTTCATTATAGAATAAGTTAGTGCTTGTCCTAATGTTAAGTCAGCTTTTGGTCCTTGTTCCTTATAGTTTCTTTGTCCGTCTGACAACGTGATGGGATGCTCTAGATTTTCTCCAAGTTAGTTCTAGTGGTTGTCTCCTCTCTTTTTGTTGTACAGTTGCTATTGCAAATAAAATTCATGACGGTGTTTATATGAGCTTTGATCATGTGAAAGCATAATCATGCAGAGGCTTGCTTGCTTTCTAGCCATGGAATTTCTGATTCATTCCACACTTTTTAGCATTCTATGTTCTAACTTTTCGAAATTCGCTTATCTTGTCGATAAGAAGTTCGATCCAAATCTCGGAAGAATTCCTCCCTAACACGGTCGAATTTGCAAGCAATTAAGGCGATGTGTTATATGGACGATTGCGAGAGATTAGGAATGACAATGAGTTGGGTTAAGCATGAGCTTGAGCCCAATCAAGTTTAAACTCGGCCCATCCAATTTTTTAATCAAAAATATAAAATGATGTCGTTTTTAACGTGGAGTTTTAAGTCGGCCCGATCAACCTTAGTCTGACCCTATCTAGTTTAGGTCAGGCTAGCGTTGGGCCCAATTGTCATTCTTATAGAGGGATAACAATAGGAACATTACTAGGGATGACAAGGGGTTCAGAGACAGTCAGATTAATGTTTTTAAATTAAAAGTATGAACTTTTAAAAAATTTTAAAAATACAACAATATCTATCCATATGCTCTAAAAATATCAATTCAATATATAACAATTTATACATTTAAGTATTTTAAATAACTTTTAATAAATTAATATTCAATAGTAGTAATAAATTCATGTAGGCCCTTCCAGTAGTGTTTCCTGGGCCTGCTCTACTAATTATTACCTTCGTCTTCGCGTCGCCTGGTTCTAGCCTGTTTCATTCTCGCTTCTGTTTCTGGTTTTCTCTGTAATTGACTCTCTCTCTCCCGTTTGCTGTCATCGTCACAAGTCTCACCTGGATTTCTTGCCCTGGTTTTGTCGCTGATCTACCCGCTTCTCTATCGCTGTTAGGTTGGAATTTTGTTTGTCTTGTTATATCTTTGCTGTGGATTGCATTTGTCATGCATATTATTCCATAAGGATGACAGGGAGGAAATTAAAGCCTGAAAGTGAAGGAATATGTGCTTGCTGTTTTTTTTATTTATTTCAATTTGTGGTGAAATACTGCCAGCAGATTTGATAAAAGTCTCCCCATCCTTCTGGGGCTTTCCGGTTTGTAGTTTCAATCTAGGCGGTCGCCTTCAATGACGGTTTTAATGGTTAATCCATTTCCCTGAAGATTATGTGTTGGTACTTGAATTTTTATGAAATTTATTTTTGTATCTTTCTACGGTCTTTATGGATGATTGGGTCTTTTATGTTCCAATGAAGCTTTTCTTTGAGATATTGTTAATTGCTTCTGCTGAGGTTGTTCTAATTTTGCTACTGGTTGGCCTTTAGCCTTCTTTATTTTCTTAATTGTGATCTTGATTGAACCATACAGGTTCTGTAATTGACTTGATTGTTATACGATAATTCAGTAGTCGCTAGGTAGAAGAAATGGGAGAAAGGAAAGTACTGAACAAGTATTATCCACCTGACTTCGACCCGTCAAAGTTGCCTAGAGTCAGGAGACCAAAGAACCAACAGATTAAAGTACGGATGATGCTTCCCATGAGCATCCGATGCAATACCTGCGGTAATTACATTTACAAAGGCACCAAGTTCAATTCCCGCAAGGAAGATGTTATTGGCGAGGTATTAGTTTCTCATTGTATTTATTTTCTTATTCTTTCTGTTCGTTTTCTTTCCAACATCAATTAACAACAATAATTTAAGTGCAGACATACCTGGGCATACAAATATTTAGATTTTATTTCAAGTGTACCAAGTGCTCTGCTGAGCTCACCATTAAAACTGATCCTCAAAATTCAGATTACATTGTTGAGAGCGGTGCCACCCGCAATTTTGAACCCTGGCGAGCTGAGGATGAGGTTCTGCATATCTTCACTTTTTCTCTTATGTTTCTTTTCACAAGTCGAATTATACTTCATGATGATGCAATTTTAAACATTGTTCCTAATGTTTCCAGGAAATGGATAAAATGGAGAAGAACAGAAATGCGGAGGAGATGGGAGATGCAATGAAAGCTTTGGAGAACAGGACTTTGGATTCTAAGAGGGAGATGGATATTATTGCAGCTCTTGATGAAATGAAGTCTATGAAGGTAACTTTTTTTTATTTCTATACTGATTTGCTTTCTGATTTTCCTATATACATATACTGGTTATGGGACGGTTAAGAGTTACAGATATATTCTATTCTTTTTGTTTAGGACTGTATGCTAATGTACTTTTATTTATGTTCTGCAGTCTAGACATGCAACTGTAAGTGTAGATGCAATGCTTGAAGCATTGCAGCGGACAGCGGCAGAGAAGGTAAGCTTAATGAATAGTTCATCCAAATATTCTATTGCCTGCATAACAAGTTTGAAACTTGATGTTTATGGTCTCCTTGTTTTGTACTCTATTGTAATTAATATATCTTATGTAATTAGGATTGCTCCTTGAACAAATTTGCATGATACTCTTGAATCAATTGACTAAAATGTTTGTTGTGACCAATTACCTAACTCTAGTTACTTTTAAGGTTTGAACTAAATCTAATGCAAAATAAATTAAAGTCTATAAAAGAAATAAAAGAGGAAAGATTAGTTAACCACAAATTTTAATTTGGTGGGAGAAGGATTGGGAATTGAGTTAACGTCAAAGTAGGCTGAAATTTAGATTGTGTTAGGATTCCTTATTAGATAGGAAGTAGTAGTAGTATACGTTATTCTATTTTAGATATGCTATCCTAGTTGTATAGGACTTAAAGAATTTCTATTATCATTGATTGAGGAAGTGCTATAAATGTGCTATTTGAGAACATGGTGAAGAGATTGAATTTACTCACGGAAAAACATCCAAATCCTTACAAAGTTGCTTGGGTAGATGATAGTACTATACCAGTTGCTCGAAGGTGCTTGATGTCTTTCAAATTAGAAATATATGAAGACTCTATTTGGTGTGATGTCATTCCTGTGAAAGTATCCCAAATTTTGCTTGGGCAACCATGGCTTTATGATTGAAATGTGTAGCACTTCGGAATGTAATAATCATCACAGTAGTGTGGAATTTTGCTTGATTTCTTTAGGTTGAGAATTTGTACAGGCATGTAATAATCATCACGGTAGTATGGAATTTTGCAGCCATTTATATGTGTAGTTTTTATCAAGTTACATGTAAGGATTATGTTATGAATTAAGTGTACGAGCGTTATGGACTAAGATGTGCATATTAAGTTATTTATTTTGGTGTTTGCATTCTAAGCTTTCTCATCCTTATCCTTGTATGTGCTTACAGGAGAAGAAGTTTGAAGAAGAGGATGAAGCTCTTATAAAATCAATATTTCATGTTAGTATTGAAATGCCTTCTGGATACTCTTTTGTTACTCACTTATTGCACCAAATCTCTTTTGGCTCTTATCATGGTCTACTTTGTGCTAACAATGAAGCAGAGGCCAGAGGAGGTTATACGAAGAATCTCTGATGAAGAATCTGATGATGAAGATGCTTCAGCAAGTAACAATTTCAAGGTATAATCTACTAGCCCTTTAATTTGTGTATATCTACTTACAACTCCATTCATTTTGTTTTATTTTGCATAACAAAAAAGTTCAGAAAAAGATGCCCAAGTATTACTGAGAACTAAGAACTAGCCATGTGCCATTATGACAGTCTTTTGATATACATAATGCTTTCCCTAAAACATTTTCCTGGAATGATGCAATTTTTAAACAATGTGATTTTTTATTGCATTGGTTTATTACCCTTTTGTGAGCTATTTCTATGGATTATTTTAATTTGAAAGGAGTATTATTCTAATGTGAATAGAATTATAGAAAAGTCTTAATAACGCTATAATAACTATCATGATCCAGTTAATATTGAGACTTTCAAAAACACATTAGTAATGAATATATTTTCTGTTTCACAATATTCTTTTAACATTGTTCTAAAAGGAATTATAAAAAAAGGACTTCCCCTTTATAATGGGTTTATGATTTTTCTAAACTAATTTCTCATAATTTGGTTTTTCAATTTTATAAAATTTGTTTTTGTTTATGATTGATTTTGGTGACTATCCTAAATGAACATGCTATAGTGCCAGCACACAGAGAAATAATAAAGAAAAATGGAGAGCATCCTATAGTTAATTTGTCTCTTGGAAATAACCTATCATGTTATCAATCGTTTATACCCATTTCATTGTTTGTGGCATCTCTCTTGATCCTGCACACTGAGCTATTGTATTCAAAATATAATATGATCTCAAGATAGATCAGCTTGTTTTTCCTTGCTGGGATATGAATATCATGTTCACTAACCATTTTCCTTGCTTGCTTAAATGCAGAAGAGAAAGATCGTTGACGAATTGCCAAATAAGCCAACAGATGCATTAACAAAAGCCACATCAGATGGTCCAAGTAATGGAGGTATGCTCACTCTTTCTTCCCTGTTATTTTCCGATCTGATCATTTTGACTAGGAGTTTTTATATATCTTTCTTTGCTTTTTGTATGATCACTAATGGTGATAGGAAGCAAGGATACTTTGAGCTTTAAAACCTTAAAATGATACGATAAGGATTAGATGGATAATGAATATGCCAAAATAACTTGGTAGTTCTTCCCACTGGTTTAATGCTAGTTTTTAGATATTGAGGTTAGGACATGAAAATACTTGCAATTCAGTATATCTAAATAACACACTAGACCTGTGAATTATCGTGCACATGCGGCAACTCTTCACGTGTGAGTTGAGATCATTATCATGTAATATATAGTCCTAATCCCGATATGTTCTCTAAAGTTTCAAAATTTTCATGTAAATCCATTAGTCTTTCTTATAACTTGTGAATGCATTGTCAATCTACTCTATTAACTCATGGCCTCTTTTTACGCACAATAATATTTTGATTAGTGACGTCCAAGCAATTCCCCTGGAATATTTTAATGGTTTCCTGTCTAGGTATCCGTATTTAATCATAAAATTGAAATTTTATGTCTTGCTTAATTTGTAATAACAAAACATTGTTTCATTGGAAAAAATTAATTTAAAAAGTAGTTGGGCTTTAAACTGGGCCAGACCATTTAGCTCGAGTCAAAACTCTTGACTTCGAGGCCAGCTCTTGACTTCGAGGCCAGCTCAATCATGAAAATTAAAGAAAAAAGTTCAAGCCTGGCTCAAAATCTAATTAACTTGAGTATGGTTCGCTAACTTCGAGCCCAAGTTGCCAACACTATCAAGAACGGATATGGCTGAAAGAAATATATTATTTGGCAATAAACTTCCTTTTACAACTTGGCATTGAGGATTGAGCTTCTACTAAAATTAATTTAATATGTTAGGCTCTTTATTATTTTATTTATGATAATTGCTTTCTGTAAACCTTTTTTTTCTGAAAATTGTTGCTGTTAAAGTTGTGTTGTATCAATTGTTGTGTAAGATGACAGTATTAACAAATTTTTATGTATCATCTGCAGAAAAATCAAGTGGTTCAGGTCCGAAATTGAGATCTTCATTGTTCACGATTTCTGTCACGAAGAAAGAAGATGCATTTGTTGATAGTAGCAAGCGAGTCGTAGCAGAGGAGAATAAAGTAGCGGAGGCAAGTAAAACTGGCGCTGCAAATAGTGTACTTCAATCACTATGCCATAACTACGAGACTGATGATGATGACGGTGGTGACAATGATAGTTAATGATTGTTGAATTGTCATATTGTTTTCTGAAATGATCAACTTAGATCGAACTTCCACAAGTTCAATGTATGATACTCACAAATGAGAAGTAACTAGCACAAAGGCATGAACTGAGAGCAACTGCATGACAAAGAACCCTATTTATTTCTTAACGTGTTCTGGATTTGTCAATACAGACTCATTTGCCAGGGTTATGCTGAGCCATTATCTGTCTTAAGCAGCTAAGTTTTTTGGTATCTGAATCGAAGTAGCATGCAATTCCTTCTAAGCGTTTCGTGATCTTTATTTTCCTATCAGAATACTTTAAGACGCTGCACAACACATTACCCTGTCCTATAGATAGCTGAGGAGAACCTTAAGAAAAAGCAAACATACTCCGGAGTAGTAGATATTACGTAATGGCAGAAATTGTTTACACGAAAGAAGAGCGAGGATATTGCAATCGTCAGTCAAAGACATTCTCTACCAGTGTCTGGCTGGCTGTGTAGCTTTTGCCGTATTGTACACAATTTCATGAAACCATTACACTCGTTCTCAAGCAAATTCCCTATACTGTTTCTGCGAGAAAATCTCCTCCTCAACTTCTGCAAGCACCCCTCTAATCCTCGAACTTAATCTTCTTTGGCGCTGGTAGGATGTCACCCACCTTTAACAAAACAGAAAAGGGATAAACAGTACGATCAAGCTAATTAGTTAAAAGACTAGTTGATCCTAAATGAGAATAGTTGCATTGCACAAGAATCATTTCAAAAGCATAATCCTTTTAGCTAGTAGTCAACCTACTATCCTTGCAATATCCAGTCTAGTAAAAAGAACGACTTACAATTTCCGGGCACTCAAAATCCATACCCGCAGCTTCTATTCTTTTCCGCCTCTTCCGATCTCGCTTCATGATCTTCTCCACCAATTTGTTGTGCTCTTCCAAAGTTCTTTCCTGAATGATCAAGTGACAGAAAAATGATTTTAGTAAATAGTTTTCCCCAAGCCATTAAGAACCAATTAACAATTTGTCATGAGTTGTCATCTATTATTCTTACTGACCTTGTTCAGTCGTTTTTGTTCAATTTGCACCCAGTCCACTGGTTTCTTTCGATAATCGAACCCTTTCCACCTATTAATTCAGAAAACCGTAAGGGGAAAAAAGATGGATGATAACGAATATAAAAAAAAGTAATGTCAAACCCGCTGGAAACAAAAGCAACCTCTATATTCTGAGAGAAAAACGTACGCATGACCTTCCTTGAATCATGGCTATTATAACTTGAAGATATTGGCAATATTCGGGTATTTTCACAGTATGCTACTTTAGATAAGTTTAACGGCAGTGGATGCTAATAACAAAGTCAATTTATACCCTTAAATTGTGTCTTAACCATGCACATTTTGAGAAGTCTAATAAGGGCCTATTGTATTTCAACTGGCATCTTGCTAATTCATCCAGGAAGAAACATAAAAACAGATAACCAAGTACGATAATCACAAAAACAAACTGAAATCCATGAAAACCTCGACAGCTGACTAAAATTGGTTTTTAAGAAGATAAAAAGTTTTATAAACATATATTTACAGACTTAAGTACTGGTGAAAGTTCACAATTTATTACAGTTTCAGGAAAATGATCCATTTTGTTAATGCTACAGTGATGAACAAAGGAGGCATATAACAAGTATAGATCAATTACAGCTTTGGATGAACATGTTCAGGGGGGATGAGATGGACTTGTAGCAGGTGCTCAAACAACAGATAATTATGCATACAATCAGCTACAACTTCAGCCACCTGCATTTCACAAGAGTCCTTTTCGGTAACCAAAATGGTAGGTTTTGCAAGATATTAAATACTAAAGTCAGTTAAGAAAACCTCAGGATCTTCAAATTCGATGAATCCAAAATGCTTCGACTTTCCGGTCTGTTAACAACAAGGTGGCAGAAGAATAAGAACTAGTAATAACCATTGTACTCACATAATGGGCACTTGAAAGTGATATAATGACCTCATTTTACCAACACTTGAACAGTATATGATGTGAGATGGTGTACACAAACAACAGGGATATAAAAACACTTGCATACATAATTTTTTCCACTATTCAAGGTGAATCCACTCTAAATTTCCTGTTTTATTATGCACATATAAAGTAAGATCAAATAATAGAATTTGATTTTTGAAAAATTACATTATCACAACCTATCATGACGTTGAAATGCAGACTCCACATAAAACATAAACCAGAACCAAATTTTCTTACCAGGTTGGCGATGGATGAGAGCAACCATTTCTACGCAAGAACTAACATGCAGAAACAGAATCTGCTCAAATTAATAGGTTTTTAGTCTACCCTTCAGCATTTAAGTCTTAAATGGGGTAAGTTTAAACAATTGCTGTTAATATGAAACCTAACAGCTTGGAATTATTTCCAAGCTTGCTTTTGCAAAACCTATGATTGAAGCACCAGGGAAAAAGACCACACATATCCTACATACTAATACCATAAAAGCTTCCAGAAGCAGAACTTTTCCCCGCCATAATTTCATTTGTAAAACAAAAACTTGAGTTTTTTCAATTTTTTGTGTTCATGTACAAGTTGAAGAATATACTCATTTAATTATGATTAATCATTTCTTAATAACTATGTAAAAAAATTTCAAAAAAATCATTTAGAAGATAAAAGGCACAAAATCTACAGTTGTTACCCTTCATTCTGACCAAACAAAAAATGATATCATTTTTATCATTGTCAATATAGAAATTACACCTTTCACTTCTTCTAAAGGGTAAAAAGTTGGATTAAATCACACAAAGGATTCATTTATAGAACATGAGCCTCATTTAATCAAGATAAAGAAATGAATAGATAAGTTTACAATATCACCGTATTCATGTAAATATCTATGGAAATATGCCAGGAAGGGAATATATTTCCACTGAAACTAGAGCAAGAAAACACATTACGGAGACATCGATTCATGACACAAAATTACCTTAAAATGGTTTAACTTCCACATAAAGCCCAGAAACAAAACAACTACTGCTTAAAAAAGTTGACTGAAACGTGTATATAAGCCTTCAAAATCTACCAACACGTACAAATAAGAAATCAAAAACCTGGTAGAACCGTTAAAAAAGAAAGGACTGGCGGCTCTAACCTTCCTGTTGCGTGCAATTCTCAGTTTCTTCACCTTACCAAATTGCGAAAAGAATGCTGCGAAAGGGCACAAATAGATAAGCATCAGAAGAAGAATTACAAATAATAAGATCCTCGAATAAAAAGCAAAAACCAAAGCAAAAATTCTAATCAAATTTAGGAATAAATAAAAAGTAGAAACCTTTACCTTGCATTTCCTTTTCGTAAAACCCATGAGGTATTCGACCGATGTATAACACAGTTGCACCAATTTTCGACTCTTGTGGCTGGGAAAGCTTCTGTCCAGGCCCTGCTTCTAGCGGCTTTTTTTGATAAAAAAAATTATAATTATCAGGCATATGACAAACTAAGACGCTAATCCTCGAACAAATAACTACAAGAACAAAACTTTCTGTATGATTAAATCAAACCCACCAAGAAATCTGAAGCACCCTCCTTTGTACGATTGGATAATTGAGAAGAAGGAGAAATTTTATTCAATTTGTTCTTGGATACCTTCTTTGATTTGGACCCCATTTTTCACTGCCTAACAATGAAAACAAAACAGCGAAACACTAAATATCATCCAAAAGCCAAACTACATAAAACCTAGAAAGCAAAAACCACACACGTACACTCTTAACAAAGGTACAAAACAAGAGAGCTTCTGAAAAGCGATGAAAAAAAAACGAGGGAGTGCTCTAAAGTTTAAACAGAACGTGGCTCGCTTTTATGAATTAGGGTTTTAGTCGGTCAGGCTGGGTCTCGAATTAACCCGAACCCGATAAACATGAAAATTTGGTTGGTTCTTGTCGGTTGCATCAATTCAATTGCTAAGCTAAATGCAAATCAATCAAGTGTAGAGAAAGAATACTCACACCGGCTAAGGGAATAACAACGCCGCCGAAGTTCCAAGGGCTAGCCTATGGTGGAGCTCCTGCGTACCCTAAAGAGTATGGCCTGTTAGGGTTTCATTTTGCATTTGCATTTTCTTTTTCAGAGTTGGCATGCAATTGGGCTTGTAGAGGAGGATTAATTAAGTTGAGGTTTTAAATTGGGCCTCAAATAGCCCACATAGTAAAATAAATTGTTAGGATCCAGTTTATGAAAATTTTAACATGCTTATGTAAAAACAAGAAGAAAAAAAAAGGCAAGCGATTGAATTAATTGCTTTTTTTTTTAGTTGTAGTTTTTATTAAAAATAAAACATCCTATTAAATCACGTTTGATAGATATTGTTGCATTTAACTTAGCAATTGAACCGATCAAACAGATTAAACCGGTGATTAATAAAGTCTCTAGTTCAACGTTCGGTCCAAATTTCAAAACCTTATCCCAGGACAAAGCACTTCCAAACTAACATAGGTAAAATAACGTAAAAGGAGCTTCACTCTTTGAGGCTTTTATTGTTTTTCATTGACTGAAAAGCTTCGTCTTGAAAATAAAATAATTATTTTAAAGATGAAATAACAGAAAAAACAGAAATAAAACCAAACGTCGTTTAGTTACCAATAATAAAAAAATTGGTATAAAAAAGAGAATGAAAATGAAAAGTTGGAATCGGAATAGAGATAAAATTACTGATTATGTATGTCTCGTATATAAATACTAGGGACGAGATTATTGAAGTTAATAGTTATACTAGTGTTGGTATCAAATATTAAGAACAGTAATAAAATTTTTTTACTTATGCTTAATTATTGTGTGATTGATTTTGCAAATAATTAATTTAATATTTAGTATTATTATTAATAAATAAACATTTTGTATTTAATAAATAAATAAATAAAATTATTTTTAATGATTTAATAAATTATCGATTTTTAAATAATTTTGTATGATTTTTATTATAAGAATAAAATTAAAAAAACTATAACGAACTTATTTTATGATATAAAATCATTGAAATAAAATAAAATTAAATAATTATTAAATAAATTAAATAAAGTAACATGCAATATTGATAATGATATCCTTATAAGAATCAATTAAAATAATGTATTGTCTAAATAGATAATCTAATATTAAATTCTAAAATATATATTATAATATCAAGTGATCATTGAGGTGACTCGTGTATGCTTGGAGCTATCATGCAAACCTAAATGAAATTTGAATATTGTTTGTGGTTTCTTCTTTTAATTAATTCAATGATTTCCCAAAAGATGATGAACATGTTCGTGTACAATAATAGTTGAGAAAATAAAAACACGGATTTATCACAAAAAGAAAAATAAAGAAATTAAAAAAGTTTTAAAAAATAAAAACTTACATAAAGAGATATGTTGATAAGCAGAGAGAGAGAGAGAGAGAGAGCGAATAAAGATTTTTAGTTGAGACGAAACACAGAAAAAAAGAGAAGAAAAAAGAATAAGTTATGTTGACCAAATATGAGAGAAATATTAAAATTTTTTGCTTATATTTCGTTATTATATATATTTTTTACATAGTTAATTATAATATTTTATATTTTATAGATAATTATCCAAAAATTTTAATGATTTATAAAATTATTGATTTTTAAATAATTATGAATGATTTTTATGATAAGAATAAAGTATCAATAAAATAATTATTAAAGAAATTAATATAAAAGATAATTTTGATGATAATATTATAATAATAATCAATATTTTGATAACAACTTGATCATATTCTAATAATATATTTATCTTTTATTCTCAATTTTTCATTCCAGCGTATATCCACACCCCCTATGAATAAAAATTTGGAATTATTTAATATTCATTTTAGTTTTGTCATTCTCCATCTTATTTATTATCGATAACCTATGTTTTGAAACTTGAATTGGACCGGCCGGTTCGATCGGTGACTGGTCAGCTATCTGGTCCAGGTCATCCCTAAAAATCGGCTCTTAATTAAACTAGGAGGAACCAGTGAAAATTGATCAACTGACCGGTCGAACCGGTTCGACCACTGGTTCAATAATTTTATTATTATTATTTTATTTTTAAATATTTTTTATATTATTTGGTATTTTTATTTTTTAAAGATTACTAATATTATATATAATTAAATATAATTATTGTGTAATTATGACGTCTCACTGCGGTCGAACCGGTAACCAGTAAGACCTCCGGTTCGACGTCCGGTCCGAGTTTCAAAACCTTGTCGATAACCAAATAACTAAAAGTTAGGAATGCTTCCCATTCCTACCTCTTAATTACTGGTTACAAAACGAAACCTAAATGTTTTATAAAATTTCTAGTTAAACCAAACCTGTAAGAAGGTAAAACCTTTTTATGCATTAGAACAGGAAAGAAGAAGAAGAAGAAGAAGAAGCCAAATTTGGCCTTATAGATATCTCAAGAAGGATTTTTCACTTTTAGCTTCCCTTAATAGAAAACATAAAATAATGTGGTTGAAAAGAAAGATTTATTTTTGAAATTATAAGGACAAAACTTATAAAATCATGACCATTTCTCCAAATTTCAACACCAACTTGATGATCCGACACTCCCTACGAGGTTCAATGTCTAAATCCAAATTGTTGACGTAGAACAAGACCCTACTATCATCATGGCCACACTCCACCTTCAAGTCATCTACAAATTGTCGAACCATGCTCTAGACCTAAATTTTTCAAACTCTATAAACGAACATGGTAACAGACAAGTCTTAGAATGAGACAACTATCATACAAATTCCACGACAGTTGCCAGCACAACAAGTGATAGAGATGATGCCTATGGAGTGAATTACAAATTATGAAAAGGAGTTTCATACTTTTCATTGACGCTCTATTCATACTACCACTCCACTTATTTTGAGAAACTTAAAGGAGAAGACACTAAAGTCTATTTTTAGCAAGCTTGGAGAAGAACACTCACAATCATCTAGAGCCTTTTCTAGCCCGATCATGATGATTAGCCCAGCCTTTTCTCATGAAGAAGGCATTGATGACCCTCCAAAACATTTTGTCCACCTTGATGGATATAAGATATAGGTCAGCCACGTTAACAACCATTTCATCTAGGGTGCAGAACTATCCATGTGTGATTCAGACTGTGAATGTTGGATGGATGATGACTCTGATAGTGATGATGATGTTTATGTTCCTTACTGAAGAAAGGAGCCTAGTAGAAAATTGAAATCTTTATGCCAACCATCAAAGAGGATCCAACCCAAACATAATGACGATGACAACTCGGGGCCTTGAATTGGTCTTAGAAATCCTAAGTCTAGACCAAGGATTCTCTCTAAACTGCTGAAAGAAGTTGGGACAGAGTATTTAATCCAACCAAGACTCTTTGTACCTTTAATCCCCAAGGAGAACCCCAAACCAATACCTTGTATAATGATAAGATCATATAAGGAAGATTTTCCACCATTGGAAGCTCACACCAATAAAACCACTAAAGTATCTCTAAAGCCATACTTGAGATCTATAGGTATCAATTCACATAATAATTATGTACCTGTTTCTCCAGTAAAAAAAGTTCTCAATTGGTAGACACAAAATGTTATGGCACAAAACAATATCCTTTGAAGAATTGATTCAAAACTTAATGGTCTGTCTTAACGGACATAAGGACTAAATTTAAAAGTGATGTCATATCCTTCCAAGTGAAGCAATTACATCAATGAATGATCAATCAAGCAACCTAACTTGATTAAGATATGAGAAGATACATCAACCAACATTATTGTGGCCTAGAGTTCTCTAAAATAGAAAGAGAACTTAAAAAGGTTCAAGAAGAGCTTAAAAGAATTGAGTCAGATATGGTTAAAGAAAATTCTGGAGCTGTATATGATCCATATCCCTCAACATTTCCAGCCACACGACCCACCTATAACACCCCCATCATATCCAGATGCTACTAACTGCAAAAAAAGTCTTCAAATTATCTTATTCATTTTTTAGACAAACCTTTACAAAACCATCAAAACCTTCCAAACCAAATCCTCTAGCGCGAAGCACTCCGTCAACTTCTAAACCTTCATTTGCACTGCCACCTTCTCCACCAAGGAAAGACCTTCCTCAGATATACCAAAAGAACCAATACCTGACTAAGAATTCATAGCTACTCTTCAACCAATATCTAATAGCTTTGACAACCAAACTAATAGTCAAGACTCTAATTCTTTTACAGAAAATTCAAAAAGCTCAGAACAGTTCGCAGATCTCATCCATATATCACAAATAATGATGGTTGTTCCAAACTTTTCTCAACCATACACAGAAGTCGAACCTGAGATTGATGACTAAACTAGTTGGACCTGAAGCAACCCTATCTACAAACCTACTTCAGGTTCGTAGTTCACTTTTAATGATGTCCCATAAACAAAATGGAGAGATTTATTGCAAGAGTTTAGTGTCCGGATAGATCTTCAAATGACAAGGCCAAATATGTCTCTTAAAGATATCATGATAGAATTTGTCTTAAGAATGAGGGGAATTTTAAGAGAATGATTCCAAAGCCTTGGTGCATACAAGCGCATGTAAGTCTTACAATTGACGCAAGTCAGGTCCCTATTAGGAATAATCCATAAATAGTTCATTGGTGATTTCTAACTCATTGGTCGATAAAGCAGACATGAGTATTTTGAAATAAAGTGTTGCTCTATTAACCAAAAGGATTTACAAATGCATTTACGAAGAATATCTGAAAAACACTACATGCTCAATGGCTTCAATAATGTGAATCTTTGGTACACGTTCATTGCTTTCCTGCCTGATAAGTTGCAACCTAAATTACAAAGAACTGTCAATTCTCTTCACAGAGACATGTTTGATATCTCTCTCGGAGAAATCTACCAATTAGCTTTAGTGACATTGGATACATTGTGTGAGCAACATAAGTCCTTCAAAATTATGCTGAAAGGTGGACCTTAACTCAAACAGGTATGCAAGAAGCCGTACTTAAAAATCAAATGCAAAGACATGAAGAAATGTGCATACAACATAAAAAGGGAGAAACACTTTAAAAGAAAGACGTTAAGAACTCATCCTTTCAACTGAAGGGAAAAAGAGAGAAAAAGATTCCTTAAATGACGTGCTTTTGATGCTAGAAAGCTAAACCGGTGTTACTTTTATGGAAAACCCGACCATTATGTAAAAGATTGCCCTAAAAGAATCCCAAAAGAATATAAAGATCCTACAGTTTATGGAAGCTATGATCCCTATTAGGGACGATGAGGACATCAAAGTCTCTTTTAAAAGAATAATCACGTGAAGATGAAGTGACTCTATTGCAATTTTTAACAGTTAGTCTTTTAATGATGACATCTCTTCTCTTAAAGAAGCAGATGACGAACCTATATATATAATGAAATAAACTTGTTTCAAACTAGAATCCAAGAAACTAGTAGTCACGTGACCATATGTCAAGCTTCAATTGCTTCTAGAAAAATATCCCAGAATAATCCTAGCTATAGGTTATATGGATACAGGCTCTTGTAGAAGTATAACGAAACCACATATTCTTCTTATAGAAGAATGGCAACCTTATGAGGAATATTTTATTACAACCATTGGCAAATCCTTCAAGATAGATCTTATCACGAATATAAGGATTGGGACAAAGTTCTTCCTAAGTTGTATTGTTTGGACAAAAGTATTAGGAAGTAACCTCCTAGTCCTGACATACTTATTGGGATGGATGTCTATTGCCAAGTAGAAAAGTTACAAATCTTGCTAAAAGAGATTCTTTGCAAATAAGATTTTCGTGAGTACACTGAAGTTCGTAAAATGTTTAAACTATAAGACATTCGTTCTGGATATGAGGATATCAAAGATCAACTTTTATAATATTGCCCGTAAAGCTATGACCAATTCAATTAGCCACATCCATTATGGCAGAATTCATACTTCTATATCCAATTTTCATCCAAGAAGAATGAGGACATCAATCAAAGAAAGGCCTCACATCAGGGAATGAATCCAGATGAATTAAAGATGACATAAGAAGAATATCCTATACTTTTGAAACAAGGATTGATAGAGCTAATCAAATCAAATTGGGCATGTCAAGCTTTTTATGTGGAAAAAAGAGTAGAAAAGAATAAAAAAGAGGTTAGTTATTGATCACAAGCATCTAAATCATTTCTTTCAAGATGATAAGTTTCTTCAGCAAGATCAATACACATGTGCTATTTTTAAAAGAAGGCAAAATATTATCAAAGTTCGATTTAAAAGCTGGATTTTGGTAATTAGTGTTAATCCAAAAGATCGACACAAAACAACATTATGAATTCTTAATGCCCAGTACCAATGGACAATCATGTCATTTGGATTAAAAGTTGCCCCATCATTGTTCCAAAGAGCCATAACAAGAATCTATAACTGTATATTATCCAATGCTCTAATTTACATTAATGATATTTTACCTTACTCTTAGACCTAGCAAGAGCATAAAGCCCTAATACAACAACTTTTGGATCTCACAAAGAAATATAGGATCATACTCTCAGCTCGCAAAACCCAAATTTGTTAAGCCCATATTAACTTTTTAGGTATGAAGTTCTATAATGGAATCTACCAGCCTTGCCACATATAGTTGGTGAACTACTACCCTTCTCATATACGAATCTCATTGTTGAATAGATCTAATAGTTTATGGGAATCGTGAATTACATTAGAGATTTTATCCCTCATATGTCATAATATGTTAGCCAACTATCAAAACTATTAAAGAAAAGCCACCTCCTTGGGGCCTATACCAGATAAAGGCAATCAAGTAATTAAAGAAGATCAGTCAGCATCCACCTCCACTAAAGATTCCTGATGAAAGAAGAAGAATCTTGTAGACTGATGCTAGTAAAGATTTTTTAGGAGCAATCTTAATAGAGGAGATAGAGGGAAAAAGGTTATACTGTGAACATGTGAGCGGATAATTTAAACCTTCAGAAAGGCATTATCATGCAATCTACAAAGAGATTCTAGAAATCAAAAGAGGTATAAAAAAGTTTAATTTTCATCTCAGCCTTATTCGTTTTACAGTAAAATGGACAATATGTCCTTTCCAAAGTTACTAGATCCAAACCGAAAATTACTGCCAGAGAGCCAATTACTTCGATGGAAAGATTGGTTCTCTTGCTATAAATTCACAGTTCACCAAATAAAAGGCCACCAGATCATATCCTAGCTAATTTCCTCTTTCGACCTCAAAAGCATATCAACCTTATCGCTTTCTCCATAAATATTCCTCTCCTACTCTCAATGGTTGACTTGCTTATCACGACAAAAACAAAGAAGTTCTTCCCTCCTATCACAAACACACCTACTACTATTGATGAGATAGCCTCCTTTACCCAGCTAATCTTGTTATATTATCTCCACCTCTTCCTCAACCGATCAAAATACATTGATGTCCATCGTTGTTCAATATACAAGCTCCATACCTCATTATGTTTTTCATCAATGGTCCACTCTCAGAAAATGCATTGTGGTACCTATGGGCACTTTATACTCTCTATGCATATGCTATCACTCTTCCTCCCTTACAAGTCTATCAGCACTTGTGTGATAGAGAGAATGAAAGTTTGCTCTTGTGGACTTTCCTTAAGTGGTGTCAACCACTAACGCAATAGATATAGCTCTCCAAGTCATTCACAAATTATGGGAGACTTCATTAAAGAAGCAATCCACCCAACGCTTCTTTACTCTTCACCGACTATACAACATTGCACATAATGGAGCAACCTACTATCAGAATCAGGTGTTCTTCCAGCACACCTCACTCCAATGGCCAAGGTGTAAGGCAAATGTCCTTAAAAGCCTTCGGGATTTTCTTAAGGACATAAATCATTTTCCTAGGCATGCACCACCTGCTATCTTTACATTTATTGGACCTTATCTAAGAGAATTCGTTCCTGAAGAACCTGAAATGTCATACTTTGACATTCCGAATAGCCCAATAGACTTAGAGATTGACATTGCAGGGCCATCTCAAAATCAAGCCTCCTCCTTCCAAGATGCCAAAAATTTTAACGATGACATTCCTATCATTGACGAAGAGGAACTCAACAAATTTTTAAAAAACTTAAGCACAGAGGATGCAAGCCTTAGTAAGTGGAAAAGAAACAAACAGTGATGGTATTGACAACATAAGTGGAGGAACTTCCCTGTTAAATCTGTAATCATGACAAAAACTTATCTGATAGGAATGATGATTAGGATTCCACCTATCACAATGGGATCCTTTATTTAAAATTATTTGTCTTTATATTTAAGTGTTTTTTTGATGCGACATCATTCTTATCTATTTATTATGTGATGTTATTTCGTTCTTATCTAAAATGAGTTATGTAATAGTGTGTTGGTACACTATTCTTTGTAATGTGATGTTATTTAGTTCTTATCTAAAATGAGTTAGGGTGATAAGACTTTGTGCTTATCCATAGATGTTTGTCTTGTTATCACCTCATTGGCCTATATAAGCAACGAACCTCTTTCGTTGTAACAAGCTTCATTAGATCAATAAAAATTATGTTTCCATACAAAGTCTCTCTAAAATTTCTCTCTCTGTGGCTTAAAAGGTTAAGTTTTCAATAAGTTTACCTTTATCACACAAAGATGTAAGTATGCTCTACACATGCCTTTTTATAAAGATCATGTGCATCATAAAGCATCGAATCTATGATCCTGTTTGAGTTATGAGTTATATAAGAAAGATTGGTTAGCTTAAATCCTTAAAAGACAAGCCTTGAGAGTTTACGTCTGTTCAAGAGAAAGGGCCTGTGTCTCGGCTAGCATACTTGAGATCTTAATTTTCAGTCTTTGATGTGTATCTTAGAACTCTTATAAAAGTTTGTTCTATTATATGGCTGATGGTTCACCGTTATACTCATAAAGAGTCACATGCTCTTTCAGTGACAGGGGTAAAGTTATTGTTGATAAGAGTAAGTAGGGAGAAGCTAAGATAAACATGAGTAAAGTTCCGACCTCATCCAACCCGGTTCATTTCTCTTTTACCCTTTCTTTACAACAAATTGCTTCTCATTTTAAAAAAACTCTCCCCAATAAAATAGGAAATTGTGCAAAAATTACCCCCTTACTTGAGACATCAAAATCCATGACATTCATTTACCTCTACTAGGCCAATGTAGTCTAGACCACAAATTCAAGTCTTTCACAAGAAGTATTCGCTCGTTAATCTTATGCAAAACAATACGTAACTTTGAAGTTTCCCTCTTAAATGATCCTACAACAGATTAAAGATATACACATCTCAATGCAGAAGCTATACGGAGGATGCCGTACCCATCATATTAGAATGCTTTAATTGGCACCGTCCACTTTGAACAACATTCAAATTGGGGACGAGATCCTGAAATTTGTGGATAAAGTTGGTATCAATTGCTAGCTTTAAGCTCTCACTAGTAAATGCACAACGGAAGAGTACGCCTCACAAGTTGGCAGCGTTCTTTCTTGGACGTCTCATGAGAGCTATGTTTAACTCAAGAAGACCTTTTGGGTGTGTAATCTGCGTCAAATTTCAGAGGCGGGCGGTGCCCAGGTAAGATAATAATACGATAGAGCAGTTCAAAATGGAGTAACTCATACAGCAAAGACAGATATAGAGAAATTAACAAGAATAAGCGGTGACTATGTACACAAGAAGTGTGGCCTACATTGCTCAGAGGGCCTTCAGTGGTACCGTTCCCAACAATACCAGCAAGCTCTTCGTTGCAGGTATATTATGTATGTCCATGCCTCTCTCCGCTTCCTCTTTCCCTCACAACTCATTCTCTACGTGTGTTTCTCGCATATCTCAAGGTTTGTCGTGGTCGGTGGATGAAAAGTCTCTCAAAGATTCCTTTTCTTCTTTCGGAGATGTGGCTGAAGGTACGCTAAATCTACTAAGATGCCTCATTCCTATTCGACGAATTTCCCCAACTACACGTAACTACTAATTCTTAGCCCTCTCAATTTGGCTAATGATTTCTTGTGGTTTAGTACGGATAGTGTACGATAAAGACAGTGGCAGGTCCAGACGCTTTGGATTTGTCAGCTTTTCCAAAGAAGATGAGGCTGCTAGTGCAAAAGATGCCATGGATGGCACGGTAATTAAACACCAGAAGTTTGGATTCTTGATCAGTTTAGTAGAAAATGCTGGGCTTTATTAGAAGGATTTGTTGTTTGCAGGCGTTAATGGGTAGACCATTGAGAGTAAGCTTTGCTCTTGACAAAGTTCGAGGTGCTCCTGTTGTTGTCCCTCGCCTTCAACCATATAACAGGCCCCCTTAATTGCCTGCGTTTGAAGATTGGTGATTGGGGCACTCATGATACTTTTTATGTTGAACAAGCCTAAATAATTGACTTTCACTAAGTTAAATAAAAGTAAAGCACAGTAAATCTGTTGTTTCAATGAAAATGTTTCCCTCATCACATCTGTACTTTTTATTGAGTGAGTGTATCAATAGGCGAGTAGATAATTTGGATTCTAACATAGTTGAAAATTTCCTTTTAGATTCTAAGTTTGTTTCCTTTTGTTGGTTGCTTATACGGTCAATTTGAAATTTGTGCGTGCTAGGAAGGAAATCTCTAGAATTTGTATTTGACTTCTTATTGACAATATATTTGGGTTTCAGAAAACTTAGAAAATAAAATTCTAAGCTATCGAAATGCTAAGAAGTGTGGAAATAATGGCATTCGAGGAACATTACAACAATATGGAGTTTTAAATTCCTTTTATACCTTCTGTTTCCATGTTAGAATTGAGTAAATACCAACTGATCATATTTAATTCGAACTCCAATTGTTTAATATGTTGTGACTTGTCCATTTTATATAAAGTAATAATGTCTTGCTCCTTTTATCATACATCAAATGACACAGTGATGTCTTGTGGAAGTTATGATGTTGATTGAGGGATACAAAGTTTACAGATGTAATTTGAGCTCATTATACTTTAAAGCCTGTGCGGTGATGTAACTTATGGTATCTATAGTTTACCTTCAGTAACTTGATTCACTCTGTGTGTCCTCAAATGCCTCCCTTCTTTTATATGAGGCTTTAGTTTGTGACCTTTTGGACTTCCATGTCTTGCTTGGACTCTAAGTAAATCTTGAAAAGATTTGAGTCATGAACGTTTTCCTGGTGTTTTTTGTTCCTACACTTGATATGCTAAGTATTTGTGATCTGCTGATCTTATTGTTTGTATATATGATGATTAAGGAAAGAAATTTAGCACAAGCTGGTAGTTAAAAATTTTCATTAACAACTTATAGTTCTGTCTCTCACTGACACATTTTGCAAGTGTGAAAAAGATAACGACATTTCATTGATGATAATGCTTTCCTGTATAAACTAGCAGAGCGGTACTTTCCATGTTGAGAAAGTGGAGGTGGCTTTTTTTTTTTGTTGCACAAGTAGAGGTTATTTAGTTACATGGCAATTTCTTAGTTGTACATAAGCAGTTTTTATCTGCAAGTGGCCAAGACAACTTAATGCAATTAATCTAATTAGGCATTTGCGTGGGTTTGAATCTTTTGATCACATACCTATACCTTGTTATTACAGTTTCATACGAGTCTCAAGGAGGGAAAACATTGCCATAATGATAATTAGGGGTGTAGATTGTTCTTGTTGCTCGATTTTACAGTAATTGATGTGGGTTTTAGTTGAAGATTTTGAGTAAGAGCAAAGTCAACTGGTTGCACATTTAACTGGCAAGGTCATTTGTGACATTAATGTAGGAAGTTCTTAGAAGAAGCATCTTTAACACTGGGCCTTTGTAGGTCTGAGTTAGATTTGAATTTATGATATCAATCGAAGGGGGAAGAAGAAAGTGTCAGTTGTACTAACAATCAACCATCATCTTTTCAATAACCTGTGGATGTTTTCTGGTTGTTACTCTTTTTGATTTTGCATGCCTTATGTGCTGGTAATGTGATAATCGTAATAGATTATCAGCTATTGGTAAAATGTAGGTATGTTTTGAGTTCCATTGATTACAGTTTCTCTGTTGGTCGAGCAACTTGTTAAACCATGGATATTTTAAATAGTCTTCAAGTCAGAACTATCTAAGACTGTTCAGATAGAAGACTATTTAGTATTTTCTGGAATCGCATCAGGCCACTCTTTGTCTATCCTTCCTTTGCCTACTTGGCCATCACTGTTTCTTAGGCAGTGGTTAATATGTGTACTGAATAGGTGCAACTGACACCCTTTAAAGCTGCTATTTTGATCACTGTTTGGCATTAATGTTCGAAAACTGATTTTTTTTTTCCTGTAAATTTGAACACCCACTCCCCCCTGCTAACACATGTTAATGTATAGTTGCAGAACCATGTTTTGCTAATTGGCATACTAATCTCTTAACATTGGCCTAATTGGATCGGTGTGTAAATATTAGGTGTATCATTCTAATACATATTTCTTTAATTGTTCCTCTAACTTAATCAAAATTCTGGATATTAGCTTATGTATATGTTAGCTAAAAGAAGATCCATTGGTTTTTCTTTATGCCAATTCTTGATAAGCTTAACTGATTGGGTCATATCTGCTGTATCAGTTTCCTCGTCTTCTATTCGCTGTTTTATAATCTCCACTAGGAGTGGGTGCTTGACATTCTAATATGCAAACTCTAGTGAGCAGTAGAGGAAATTTTTTATGAGTTTGTGTTTATATCTGTCACTAGTTTGTCTCTTGGGATTGTTAAGTCCCTTCTAAACTTGTCAAAGGAAATAAGGCTGGACCTTATTCTATTGATTCTGTTATTTTGACACTGCATATGAATTTCTGCTACAAACTCTCTCGCAATGCAGTTTGACATTGGGAACAGGCTGATTAAGAAGTCTTTATTAAAAAGTACCATTTTTTTCATCCATCAAATATTGAAATCAGTGCTCAATTTGCACACTCCTTTTAGGCTTCATAGTGTATGTTTTCCCATTGATGAGTTCATCTCTAGTTCTCAGCTAGAAATGGTGCTGCATTTCTACGAGCAGGAAATTACTTATAACGAGTGGTTTTTTTGATAAGGATGCTTTTGTGGGTAGAACTTATCAAAGGAGAGGGAAGAAGTTGGGTAACGGCTGATAAGCTGGAGAAGGTTGGAGAAATAATAGAAGATTAGATTAGGATAGTATTTGGATAAGGATAGTTAGCTTTTGAAAGATCCTTTCTAGTTTTTGTTTCTTAATAGAGTTCTAATATAATAGGAGTCCTAGTTAGATGGATTGTTATTTTCCTTTTCTGCCTATATAACAACAGAATTATCAATGAATAATTGAAATCATTAAAAAAAACATTAGTTACTTCTGTAATTTATTCAACTATCTTTGTCAAGAGCTAGCTAACCTTCATTCATAAGGGAAGGAAGGTGGATTTCTCTCTTAATCGTCCGGTGATGAGATCATACAGTAGGGCCCTTACCAACTTGGTATCAGAGCCAGTTGCCACGGACGATGCCAATAATTCCACTCCAAAGCTGACAGTCCTATATCAACATTTAGATCAGTGTTTTATGGAGATGCAGGAAAAGTTCGATGGCATAGTTCGAATGATGAAGGGATTCGGACAGGAGAGGAGCAGGGAAGGACCAAGAGGAGTTGAGAACAGCAGTAGGGCAACGCCATTTAGGGGAGAAGAAAGATATGAAGGGGGTTCAGGATCTCACACAATGCCACGTTATTCCAAGATGGAATTTCCTACATACGATGGGTCTGAAGACCCGTTGGGGTGGCTCCATAGATGCGAGTAATTCTTTTTGGCCCAAAGGACTCCAATAGATGAGAAGGTTAGATTGGCGGCTTTCCACCTATTTGGGTAGGTGCAATTGTGGTATTTTCAATTTGAGCAAGAAGAGCCAGTAGAACATTAGGACATGTTTAAGAAACATTGTAACTTGAGGTTTAGACCCCATTTGAGCAACAATCCAGTTGGGTAGCTAGCAAATTTGAAACAAATAGGGAGTGTGGAGGAGTATCAAAATCAATTTCATATTTTGTTAGCAAGGACGATAGACCTTCCTAAAGATCTTCAGGTTAATTTATTTATAGTTGGACTTATTGATGCACTAAGACTTGATATTGAAATACAAAATCCTATCAATTTGGGGGTTGCCATGAACTTGGCAAGAGCATATGAGAGGAAGATGCAATTTACACAATGCATGGGAAGCAAGAAAACCATCACCTCATGGAACTCTTGGAAGCAACAGAGCTCCTTTGCTATACCGACAGCCTCCCAAGGCAGCAAGGGCAGTTCGGACAACAAAATATCATCTATAAGTTCCAACAGTATGACAACACCTCCTGTGAGGAGGCTTACCAGAGTCGAGATGGCAGAAAAATGGGAGAAAGGCCTATGTTATAATTGTGATGAGCTGTACACAACAAGACATGGTGCAAAAGACTATGTTGGATAGAAGTAGTACAGGAAGAAGAGGAAACAACGGAGGAAGAAGAGGTTGATGCGTCAGAAATTTCACTCCATGCCATGTCAAGAACAAACAACACTCAAACAATGCAAGTTAAGGCTGAAATTGATGAGTGGCCCCTATTGGTATTGTAGACTTGGGGAGTACCCATAATTTCATAGGGGAAAAGGCGGTTCAGCAACTCGAGCTGGCTATGAAAGGACGACAAGGGCTGAACGTGGCAGTAGCTAACAGAGCAAAAATACCAAGCTAAGGGATGTGCAAAGGGGTATCCTTTAAGGTTAATAATGAATTATTTTGTGTTGATCTTTATGTTATACCTTTGGTGGATTTGATGTAGTTTTGGGAATTAAGTGGTTTTGGGAATTAAGTGGCTGCAAGCACTTGGCCTTGTTGTATGAGATTTTTCTGCACTTACTATGAGTTTTAACATGAAAAGGAGAAGCTTTCAATGGTAGGGGCAGCTGCAACACACTAAGTCGGGATTACACATGGTGCAGGGGCAGCGACTAGAACAAGGCGAATTGCACCAACTTCTAAAGGAAAATTCTGCCTTGTTTCAAGACCCAACCGGCCTCCCTCCTATTCAAACTTGTGACGATCGGATCACTCTCATTTTGGGGGCAGAACCAGTGGTTGTGAGACCGTATAGGTACCCTTTTTTGCAAAAGGAAGAGATTGAAAGACAATGTGATGAGATGTTGAAACAACGAATCATCCGGCCCAGTAAATCCCCATTCTCCTCACCTGTATTGCCAGTCCAAAAGAAGGAAAGAACCTGGAGATTTTGTGTTGACTATTGTGCATTGAATGATCAAACGGTGAAAGACAAATTTTCCATTCTAGTGGTGGACGAGTTACTGGATGAACTACATGGAGCGAAGTTTTTCACTATGTTAGACTTGAGATTAGACTACCACTAGATACGGATGGATAAAGATGTGGAGAAGACTGCGTTCAAAACTCATCATGGTCACTTTGAGTTCTTGGTTATGCCCTCGGTTTGACTAATGCTTCATCAACCTTTCAAGCTCTAATGAATGAGGTATTTCATTCTTATCTAAGGCGGTTCGTTTTGGCTTTTTTTGACGACATTTTAATCTACATTTGGACATGAGAAGAACATATGCAGCATATTAGAGCAATTTTTGATTCACTGTTTGCTCACCACTTATTTTTGAAGAGATCAAAGTGTTCATTTAGGGAAAAATAGGTGACATATTTGGGACATGTAATTCATGGTGCAGGTGTGTTTGTTGATGCTAACAAGATTCAAGCAGTGGGCATTGGCCTATACCATGCTCAGTTAAAGCTGTAAGGCGATTCCTAGGCTTAGCGGGATACTACAGGAAATTTATTCGAGAGTATGGGCTAATAGCAACTCCCCTCACTAGCTTGTTGAAGAAGAATTCTTTCCATTGGAATTAGGAAGCCGAGACAACCTTCAATAATTTGAAGAAGGCTCTAGCAACTGCTCCGGTATTACAACTACCCAACTTTGAAGAGATATTTGTGGTGGAGTGTGATGCTTCTGGATGCGAAATTGGAGCAGTACTTCAGCAGAACAGCCATCCTATTGCTTTCTTTAGCCTCAAATTAACCCCCCACCACTTCAAACTTGTTGCATATGAAATAGAGCTAATTGGCTTCGCTAAGGCCATTTCACATTGGAGACCTTACTTATGGGGGAGGGCATTTCTAATTAAGACTGATCACTACAATCTTAAATTTCTCTTAGAATAGAGATTAACAACTTCTCTTCAACAACATTGGATGGGTAAATTGTTGGGTTATGATTTAAGAGTGAAATACAAAGTAGGGAAAGTTAATGCTGCCGTTGATGCATTATCTCGAAGAAATAAGGAAGAGGTACAGTTGAATGCCTTATCCCAGCCGAAAATTGCATTATTTGACGCAATTAAAGAGGAAGTTGCCACTGTGGCAGAATCGCAATACCTATATTAGCAGATTGTCGCAGGCCACGCAGAGACTGAATAGAGAGTGGAAGACGACTTGATATTCTACACTGACCGGGTGTATTTACTGCCTCATTCTCTACTAATTCAGATGATCATTAACCATTTTCACAATATGGCACACAAGGGGATTCAAAAGACATTAGAAGAGTGAGAGGAGATTTTTTTTGGAAAGGGATCAAAGGTGTTGTGTAGGAATTTGTGCAGAAATGTTTAGTTTGTCAACAAAATAAATGGGAGAATCTTCACCCAACAGGTCTACTTCAGCCCCTACAAATCCCTAAGAGTGTCTGGGCGGATATTTCCATGGATTTCATAAATGGACTCCCAAAAGTGGGAGGTAAATCTATCTTATTAGTGATCGTGGATAGATTATCTAAATATGCTCTTTTTGTGCCTCTCGCTCATCTTTATTCTGCTCTTAGTGTGGCTCATGTATTCTTTGAAAATATTTTCCGCCTACATGGTCTTCTCGAATCTATTGTATTAGATAGGGATCCAATTTTTACTAGTTTATTTTGGAAGGAGCTTTTTCGCCTGTGTGGTACTAAGTTGGCCTTATCTTCTGTTTATCACTCTCAGACTGACGGGCAAACTCAGGTGTTAAATAGAATAATTGAAATGTATTTGAGGTGTTCGGTAGGGGACAGACTAAAATCTTGGATGGACTGGTTACCGTGGGCAGAGTATTGTTATAATACTCCCTACATTCTTCACTTCATAAGACTCCATTTAAAATGGTTTACAGCAAGGAACCACCCCGTTTGTTATCTTATGTGGAAGGAAGCACTACAGTCGAGGCAATCAACTAACCATTAAAGGAGCGAGATGACTTTTGGACTGAAATCAGGTTGCGTTTAGTGCAAGCACAACATCGAATGAAGCATTATCATGATACTAAGAGACAGGAATTGTCGTTTGAGTCAGGGACTTGGGTGTGGCTTAAGCTCCAACCCTACCGCCAACAGAGTGCTGCAAAATGCAAGTATAACAAGCTTGCTCCTAAATTTTGTGGGCCCTTCAAGATTTTGGCGAAAATAGGTGTTGTCGCCTATCGATTGGAATTGCCTTCGGAAAGTCATATTCATGGTGTCTTTCATATCTCTTTGTAGAAGGAGTTCAAAGGTAATCCCCCCACCTCCATTCCCTTCTTACCACCAGTGCAGGATGGCAAAATTATGCCTCATCCACAACAGTTGGTGAAGTCACGGCGGAATAGGAGATGTCAAGAGTTACTAATCTAGTGGGCAGGTTCTTCAGCTAAAGATGCTACTTGAGAGGAGTTAGACACTTTTACACAAGCTTATCCCAAATTTGAGCTTGAGGACAAGCTCGATGTCGACGAGGGGAGTAATGATAAGGATGTTTTTGTGGGTAGAACTTATCAAAGGAGAGGGAAGAAGTTGAGTAACGACTGATAAGCTGGAGAAGGCTGGAGAATTTAGTTAGATAGGAGAAATAATAGAAGATTAGATTAGGATAGTATTTGAATAAAGATAGTTAGCTTTTGAAAGATCCTTTCTAGTTTTTGTTTCTTAATAGAGTTCTACTATAATAGGAGTCCTAGTTAGATGGGTTGTTATTTTCCTTTTTTGCCTATATAACAGCAAAATTATCAGTGAATAAAGGCATTGAAATCATTAAAAAAAGACATTAGTTACTTTAGCTGTAATTTATAGCTCTGTCAATAGCTAGCCGACCTTCATTCACCATTGGTTCTTCCTCCAAAGGGAAGAACACTAATAAGGGAAGGAAGGTAGATTCTCTTGTAATCGTCCAATAACGAGATCATACAGTAAGGCCCTTACCATTTTTTGGTTCATATTCTTTTAATTGTCTTAATTTATGTCTTTAACTCACTCATTATGGGGAACTTAAATAAGAGTGTGGCCATCTGACTAAGTTTGATGCAATGACAATACTCCTGTGGATGAGTAGGAGACTTGGTAAACGATTCAACATTTCCAGGAGGATATAGGGAAATGTTTAAACATTTTTAGACGAGCTTGTGCTATTTGTTGATATTACTCCATTCTGCGTGATTGAAATGCTTCAAGAACTAGGTGAATATTCCTTGAACGTCATGCAAATCCTCAACTAGTTCTAAAGTCCATTGCTAGTTCGCCTATTACTTTTATTGTACTAATTTTTAACGTGGCTACAAGTACAAGAATCTGTATGCTAAGGCTTCTTAAGTAACTAATATGCTTCCACAGAAGAAGGTGGTCTTGTGGTTTTCAACTCTTGCCATGTTTTCAGAGGTCGATGAAATTACGAGGGTGTGTTTAGACATGAAGTGACCCCAGAATGCCGGCAGCGGAAAACAGGATGAGTAAGCTGCATGAGACAGCTGCGGCTGAGCTGGGCTGCCCTGTTGGTTCTGCTACGCCATAGACAGTTGGTGGTCCATAAGGTGAGGATAGCGCCGGAGTGGTTGTTGTTGGAGTCATCGTAGTTGGAGGTGATGGGGATGTTGTGATGGTTGGCGTTGTGTTAACTGGTGGACTTAAGCTGCATGTCAAAATGAGTTGTCCATAACCATCTCCATATTACAGTCAGTGCTAAATTATGGGGGTTCTGAAGTCCGAACTTGTACCTGGTTGTTGCTCTAGGCGAAGCGAAGTGACAGTTTCCATTACCTGAAACAATGGCATGTGGAAATCAGGAAATATCATAAGAAGTACAGATGAACAAAATGTAAGAAAATTATTAATGGGGTCCGAGTTAAATTGCTTTCTTGGGAAATTTGTTTTATGGAAATATTAGTTAAGAAGAACATCGACCACAAGCATTGATTGTCTCATTTCCTGAAGGGCATCACATACTTGGGTCAGTGCTGGTAAGTTGTGCGGCTCCACCAAAGACGCAGCTAGTTGGAGCTGGATTCTTCTGGTAGTAGTCGTTGAAGGCATAAGAGGCATGGTCCCGGAGAGTGTTTGGATTATAACAACTTGCACCTGACTGAATAGCTGAACAATCTGCTCCGCCATAACCACAAGCGTAGTCAATAGCTACCTGTAAGGCTGTTTCTGAAGCAGCTGGACTTGCAATGCACCAAGATCCTCCTGATGTTGTCGGAGTTGTAGTTGCTGGGGGAGTTATTCCAGACGGGGGTGGCGGGGATTCTGTCACAACAGGCGGCGTGCCAGGATTTGTTGGATTTATTCCATATGGGGTTGGTGGGGGTTCTGTCACAACAGGTGGCGTGCCAGGATTTGTTGGATTGACAACTGGAACTGTTCCTGGAGTTGTGTCGAGTTGGGTTTCATAATATGAAGTTGAGTGAAGAATCTTGTTTTCTTGATTCTGAATTGCTTCTAAAGGAGGTATTTCTGAAAAACATGTGCCTGAAGATATCAAAAAGCAAAGATGAATTCTTTTCTTTGTCGCTTCATTCTGTGCTGACAAGGATAGAAAGTATGGAAAGCTCAAGTACTCCTACCTGCCTGCCACCTAATGGTAAGCCAGATAGTTTCTTTGAAATCAGAGATTAGAGCTAATTATGGAAGAAAATGGACAAGAGAAGGATTGTAGTTCCTGACAAACATCATGATCTTGAGTCTGCATATTGCTTATGTCTTTGGTTATACTACTGCAGTGATTTAAACCCACTAATCTAATTCAGAATTTGTTTTCATGCTTGTGGAGAAAATCGAGAAAAAGAGTTTTTGGAAAAGGGTACACAACTGTAACAGGACTTGAGGAAAGAGTGGAAGCATAACGTGAGAGTTAAAAGTGCAAAAAGAACCATGAAAATGACATTTCATTTTATAATAACCAGTATGCAATAAGTGGGATTGAAATAAAGCTCCCTTTGACGCACGGCAAATCAAGTTTTCACAATCTTCCTCTTTTTCATTTTTCGAACCATTAAAATGATTCATTCACAAGAAGGAAGGTAACATTATATTAATACTGTCCTGTTGCAGATGAGAAACAGAGACAAAAAGGAAAGGAGAGAAAGAAGCAGCTTAGTATGCTCCAATTCAGGGTTAGAAGCAGATAGCAGAAACTCGCATAAAATAAACTCAGTTGCAATGTCGTTCACCTGAACTAAGGAAAAGATAAGACAGGAAGATGAAGAAATACTGAAAAGCTGCGAAACCCATGTCTCCGAGCTGCTTCTATCTATAATGTGAGCTTCAATTATCTTGGCTGTGAAGAACAATAATGGAGAAGCTAAGAGAGGCACCAATGGTGTTATTGCAAGGAAGAGTTTAAATATCATCCTGTATAAATAAATCTTGAAGAATCAAAGCTTCCTTGGATCTAGAGAGAGGGAAAGATGAGAAGGGATGGAAGCGAATATCAGAAAACTTGAGAAAGGATGAATTAGATTGTTAAATTTTGCAAGCAAGAGAAGGTGCAAAAAGATGGAAAAAGTGTGTGAAGAGAGAAAAGCTAAAAAAGTGGTCTGTTGGGAATACAAATCTAGATGTTGGTGATGCAATCCTATGCTATACTGCTAGTTCTAACTTGTAAGTGATTGTTAGTATGCGGCATTTTCTTTATCTACTTTGTGGTTCTCTTTGCACTGTTTTATGGTACTGAATCAAAAGTTAAAGGTTCATATTAGCTGATGTTAGAATAATCATCAGGCTCGATAGGAAACTTAACTCAGCACTCCAAATGTTTTTGCTAGTCCAGTGAATGAGATGGTGATTCAGATGCAAAGCAACCCGTCTACATGGAAAATTAATGTTCTAAAAATTGAATTTGAAGTTAAACCGGTACAATAGAGGTCTTATGTTTAAAAGGTTTAACGTATAAAACAGATTAAATAAAATTAAAGAATTTAAAATATGATTAAAAAAATTGCTCTTATATATCAAAAAAATTAAATTTTAATTAAAAAAGAAATTATTAAATAAAAATTTATTTATTTACTTTAATTTATAAGAATTTATTAATTGACAAAAATTAACCAATTACTTAATAAACTGATACATTTTTTACAACAAGAATTGTTAAAGTAATTGAATGAAAAAGTTAAACGATTTAAAGTTTTAACAGTTAGACCGACTAAACTGGTTAAATTTTTTAATTATTGAGAAAAAAATGTGATTCCTTGTATTAGAATTAAAAAAAGTTTTTGAATGTTGCCCTATTTAGTTTATTCAGGATTTGTTAAAGAGGGTAAGACTCAGAATCTTTTATTAACTTTTCATAAAGGAGTGGCTTGCAGACAACACAAGACCTATAGCCCTTCCATGTAACATTTGTCATGGATGTCCAATACCATCACTTCTCAAAACTTTGTTTTGCCTAATAGTAGGGCTAACAAAAGGTGTCAGATAACTTGTTAGATAAAATACCTAAATCTTGATCCAGCTGACCTTGGAGCATATGTGCCTTTTATTTCCTCCATTTTGCCTTTCCAATGGGAGAGGCAGGTGTGACTTGTATCCATGCATAGTCCTTGGCCAAGTCATTTTCACATTACTGTTAAAAAAACAATTATTGTCAACTGTTGTCCAAAAAAGTTATAAAGTTACATGGCATAATTGATGGGATCAAATCCTGCCATTTATGAAGGTTTGAGGAAATGGAAAGTTGTACATCCAAGCATATTGCTGCAAACAAAGGAAGAAATACCATTTGTTACTGCAAAAAGTGCTGACAGCAGTAGAATTCACTCGGCTGCTCCAATATGGAGGAGAAAAATTTGGTCACTTTGAACATGTCCTTAAGACATTTCCAGGTTCTAATGAATGATACCAGCGATAATCCATGGTTTCCTATCTACAATATCCCCTTTACATACGTCATAATTTGCAACAAAGACTCTTGTTATATAGCACACAGAGGCAGATCCTTGTTCTTAGAATCTGGTTTTCACTTGTTAGATGTTTTGGTCATCTAATGCCACACCAGCTCCCAAAGCACAAATCAACCAGTGTTGATTACATGAACTTTCCTTTTTCCATATAAAACCCAAAGGAAGTGGTAAGATTACCCTCGCTGATGCAACTTGCAGTCCGCCAGATGATGCATGACGTCGCTCCAAGCTGCATTTGTAGGGCTTTTCAGCTCACAATTGGCTAATTCACTGAACTGCCAATGGGAGAAAATAATACAGCACAAGACAGCGATTTCAAAGGGAAGAGCATTACCAGGAATATTTCGATAATCAGGCTCTATTCCATTGCTCCCTGACGCAACTTGCAGTCCGCCAGATGATGCATGACATCGCTCCAAGCTGCATTTGTAGGGTTTTTTAGCTCACAATTGGCTAATTCACTGAACTGCCAATGGGAGAAAAGAATATAGCAGAAGACAGCGATTTCAAATGGAAGAGCGTTACCAGGAATATTTCGATAATCAGGCTCTATTCCATTGCCATTTATGTCCATGTGATTTGGTGTAACGTACTTCCCTACAGTGACAACCACTCCAGAGCCATCATGAAGTTCAAAAACTGACTGGATCAACCCCTGCAAAAGGGATTTGTCATGAAACCAGAACTACTAAAAGGACCAGGAAAGTAACACGTGGGCCAACGGAATGCAAAAATAGTTCAGCTCAGAAAATACAAAGGACAATATTACAAAAAGTTACATTAAGCCGAACACCAATTTGTAATTACATTGAGCAAAATTTGTGGTATCAACATCTTCTATGAGCTATATTATTGCATATTTAAATATTTAATAATGCTACCTTGCCAAACGTTCTTTCCCCAACAAGCACAGCTCTACAGTTATCATGAAGTGCAGAGGCAACCTGAAATCAGAGCCTTAATAACACTACCATTCACCATTGAAACCAACTAGAAACTGGGTATCAATTCAAATTACTTACGATTTCACTTGCACTGGCAGTTTTGTTGTTCACCAAGACCTGCATTTGAAATTAGTCAACTGGACATAATATGCTTATAAGTTATAAGATACAGTTAGACATATATACTTCATCCATCAAGGTGGGACTCAGCCCTTCAGAGGAGATCACTAAAACCTGCTAATAGGAAATTTTCCATGATTCAACTACACGAACCAAGTTCAGAGAGCCCACTGTTTAGCTTAACTTGATTGATGAGCAATTCATTGGCAAGCTCATTGCTTAATTTCATGCTTGAATTCTACTCTAGTCATAAGGAAGGTAATGACTCGTGGCACTGAGCAATATAACCAATATCTATATCTTTGTTGTTTGCAAATCATCTGATATGCAGCGCTCACAGAATGCAGGGCCAATCAATTTTACAGGAAATAGACCCCAATATGTCCTGACAGAATATGATCGAAAATTCCAGTATCACGGATAAAGGAGTGCATACAATGACAGGTTTTGTAACAAGAGGTGCAGTATCTGCAACGATGACATTCTGATACTGAGGGTCCCTTCCAGCAGTGTAAATTATCTGTTCAAGGGCAATTAAAGCTGCACAAATGTCAATTCCAGCATGTTCAAATTGAATAAGAAAAGTCCTTAACAAGAGGTTCAATCTCAAAATAGTCAATAAAGAGCATTGACAGTTTGTTTGGTGCAAAGCAATAACATTATAACAAAGGAAGTACAACACAGTAGGTGAATAATCAATCATCAATGGTGCCATACATAGTGCCACTGGCTACGAGATAATGTCTATAACTAGCATAACCATCTGTTCTTTAATTATGAGAATCCTGCATAATGAGTATTACTAGGCTCCTATATGCCTTGAAATATCTCAGCCAAAAAAATAACTGAAAATATACACGTTTGCTACATGCACTAAGCATTCTTATAATCTATCACATATTCACATTTGATGACAAAATAGTTTCAAAGGAAAAAGAAAAATATGTTTTTAGAGTTCAATATCAAAAGCCAGCTTACCGTTTCCCCTTTATCCAGAAACAGCTTGGCTATTTCAATTCCAGCCTGAAATAAGCATAGGAACAGTTAAGCTAGCTAGGAAGCAAGAATAAGACTTCACCTGAAACTATGTAACTATCCCTTCAACAGCAGCGAGTTTCTATATTACGGTTTATGATAACTACATTAGGAAATTAATGTAAAAACATGGATTTTACACATGATGCAGAAATTCAGGCATCTATTGATATCTAGGAACAATTGCCAAAAATTATCCTGCTATAAGTTAATTATAAAATTGAGAAACGTTGACAAAAGTTTATACACTGGAGAAATGTCAACCACAATTTGCAGTTAAAATTATTTAATCTAATCCCCCAACAAACCAGAGTTTATTTCTCTTGTTCCTTTTTTTTTTATATATAGTTTCATGAGTTATATATGCTATAACGGCGACTCTTTCGTTAACTATTGTCAACTTTGTGGCACTGAAAACTGAGTTAAGCATGCATAGGCGTTTTCATATTTCTGATGAGTAACTGCAACTATTACTGTTGTTCTAATTCTTATGGCTGCCCAATATTAAATTTAGATATATTTGTCTAAAAACATACCTGAACTAGTCCACCAAGGTTATCTCGAAGGTCCAGAATGAAATATGATGCCCCCATATCTTGAAGTCTCTTCATTGCTGCCATAGTATTTTTGCCATTGATATATTAGGCCAAGAAATACACAACTTAAGCATAAAGACATGGTATGAGAGCATAAATGATATTTTGAGCTCAACTAAACCCAAGCTACTAAAAGAAACAATGGAAATGACTAACGGTAACTTTTCATTTACACATCAATTGGGCAAGCTTTGACAATCCAGCCATTATCAGATGCATAAAAGGCAAATCATTTTAGAGAAAAGTTCAGCCAATACTAATAACTATATCATCCAAATTTTAGTTAATTGTTTTTCAGCTTTACAATGAAGGAGTCACATGAGAAGGAAAGGTACTACCATCATACGGGCTATGTTATAAAAATTGATTTCAGATTCATAAATGAAAAAGGAATCATGGTATACAGTCAAGCCAAATGTGCACTAAAACTGATTAGTTACACCATCCTATGGATGTTTCTAATTACTCTATCCTCCATCATGAATCTCAAACAGCAGCAGGAAAAAGGCAGAAAGGCAATACTTCCATTGCTTAGATTCTACCTAATGCTCAGATAGAAGAGAGCATACACCAGGGACAAAAGAAAAAGAAAAAGAAACAGAAATCTAATGCTTGGAAAGACAAATAATAAAAAGGAACCCTGATTGAGGGAACAAACTAAAACCACCTAGATTGAAAAACATTTACCAATGACCAAATCTTTTCTTGCCAGTGCATTGAATTCCTTTAGGCGTATATAACCAGCAGAAGTGATGCCATTCTCAATTTGTTCCAAACGGTAAAAAACTGGTGTTCGAGCAACTAGTTGTCTCTGAACTTCTAATGATTGACTCGGTCCACATTTACCATGCTTTACCTAGTATTGACAACATGTTTTCCAAAATGTTAATCAGAAGATAATACACAAGAAACGCATCATAGAATCTTTCTCTTCGACAAAGCTGAAAACCTTAATGGTCACAAATGTCTCGTTTGGGCCTTGCAGCAAAGATGACACTTCAAACGCTGATTTACCTCTGACATCCTCTCCATTGACTGCTAAGACCTCATCCCCCTATTAAACAAAACTATTGTACGTGAAACTCCACATATGCTACTACTCAAATGAAATGTGATATTGATATCAACACTAGATATATTTAAAGCAGTAGAAACAGGATTTTGTTTGAACTACGGAGCAGTAAATGCTTAAGCACGAAGTTAAGCAACTTATCAGCATTATAAAAACTTAACTGCACCAATTGATAGTAATCAAAGAATCACAAGTAGTTAGATGAATAAAAGCATACATTGTAATCAAGCGTCCAAAGTTTCGGCTTAGTAACTACCTGCCTCACGCCAGCAGAATGGGCCGGACCGTCTAACAAGAGTCCTAATACTTTCAGCTTTACCCCTCCATTTTCATCTGGAACTTCCTTAAGGTTTATCCCTACACCACTCATGTCATACCTAGCCATCTTCGAGAACTTCGACCAGCAATGGAAGTGAGACATGCCATGAATCAAGAAGACTGAAAAATACATAAGGCCATTTTTTGCATATACAGGCCACAAGAATCAAGCACACAAGATAGAACATTTCTATAGTTTTTTCATTAAAAAAATTCTTAAAGTAGACAAATAGACACTATCCAATCAAAAATGAAAAGAAATTATGTGTTGAGTCTGAACTGCATGACTAGTTAATTTCATCTACCAGAAGTTTGATTTATTTTCATTTAACAAGCAAAAAGTAGGAGTCAAAAAATCGGCTAACCAAAGGAAAATGTTTGAGAAACAAATTACGTCGGAAGGAGAAAGAAAGCGCGTGTAAGGATCGCCCAAGCTAGACAACATCCTTCTGATGATATCATGAGCCTTTGATCTATTCTGTATCAAACTGCTCAACACATCTTCTCTTTTACGCTGCCAAACTTCCGGCGACCAGCGCCGGCGGCGTCCGGAATCAAGAAAGCTGTCGTTAACTATCTGCCAAGCTTCTTCCACGATTCCTTCGTTAGTCACAACCTGAGAATCGCTCTCTGCTTTAGCTTCTTCTACTTGCTCTTGGAGGCAAAACTCAGCGGAAGAAGGCGGAGGCCCTTGTGGCTGTACGGAGGAAGACTGTAGAGAGAGGGAAGGTGGAGAAGAGAATAGAAGGTTGACGGAGAGAGCTCCGGTTATGGTTTTTAGCAATGCTTTCTGAACCCAGCTTGAGTTAGCCGTGATGGTGGTGGAGCGATCGCCGTTAGTAAAAAAAACTGGTCGTGGTGGTGCCGTTGGTGGCGAGAGTGGGACAGGAGCTACGATCCTCATCTTCTAGTGAGTCCGTTAGTTTGCGGCCTTTTATCCCTTCACGCAGGAAAAAGAGAGGAAGAAGAAGAAGGATTGTTTATGTAATTATAATATAAATATTATGAATGTTCAATTCAAAATTATGAATACCGTACAAGGTTTGGTATGGAATTAAGTTCTAGAATAAAACTATATCAGTACCGAGTAATATTTTGAGCAATTTTTTTAATTTATAAAATAATTTCTAAAATTTTTAAAATTTACAAAATAGTCCATTAGTATATTGTACAATTGCACTGTATATAATTATTTATAATTATAACATAAAATTAAGGAATTTTAAATTTTCAATTGATAACAATAGTCCAAAATTCAAATCCAATAGCAAACACAACTTACAAAACACCATACTTTCATTTTCAGTTTTCAGTTTTTCACAGTCAATAACTATACTATACCAGACTGCAGTATACCTATTTCCAAATTCCAAATCACAAATACAGAATTGTAACTTCAAGTCTTCAACAATACACCTTTAGCATAATTAACTTCAAGTCTTCAACAATCACAAAACAAAACCTTTCGAGCAGCTTCAACTTTAACTAGGCTTTAACAAAATCAATCAACAGTTCAACATTGTCAGGTCAGCACAGCAGCATACTCAATTTCAACTTCAATTTTCAATTTAACACCAGCAGAAACACAACCAATTGAGAAACACAAGCAATCCCAATACGACAATACCATCGACATTCAACAATAACAATCACAAATCCATCATCTAACTTTCATAAATCCATCATCCAACACAATAAAAAATTAAATCAAGTAGAAAAAACACGATAAATGACAGAAAACACACACTCAAAAAACCCTTTGATGGTGCAATTGCGACGTGTGGTGGTTCGGTGAGGCGGCGGTGCGGTATGCGGTGGTGTCTGGTGTAGTGTGCAGTGGTGTGGTGGACCTCAGCTGCGACGATAACGATTATAGTGGGCAGTGGCGTCTTCGAGCAGCGTGGAGGAAGGTTGAAGATGAGCTGATGAAGACGACGAGGCGAGCGCGAGACCACGACAAAGGAGAAGAGGAGGAGCTCAGGGTGGACAAGGCTGAGGCGGCGTCGACGGTGAGAGCCAGAGAGAGAGAGAGACAATGAGAGCGGCGCGTGATAGAGAGAAGCGAATGCAGTCGAGGGGAAGGGGGGAGGTTTTAGGTTTAGAAAATTTTAAATTTGCAAATTGGTACCCAATCTTTTCATTTTTTACGGAACCGTCCGGAATTATCTGGTATTGTCGGTATCGGCTAGTACTGACCGAAATTTTTGTCTGGTACCCACAACACC
>JANZLX010000002.1:34602935-34631018 GCA_025531955.1 Erythroxylum orinocense
CATGGGTCTCATCTCTTTTTCGACACGGACACCATGTCATACTTGAGATTAACTTGTCGATAACGATTTGAGAGGTATTTGATTGCTTAGTTGGTCCGAAGCTTGAGCAGCATTTTGACAACCTAAATACAATGCGGAGCTCGGTGATATTCGAGATGTGAGATTATCGAGAGGTTTGCTCCCATGCTCGGATATGCCCAATAATATCATGCGCAAGAAATCGATGATTAAAAATATCGAACTGTTTAACTTTTTAATTTGTTTTATTTTAATAATTTATGTCGTTAAAATTAATCAATTTATTAATTAATCGATTAAATTTTCATAAATTAATTAGTTATAATATAATAAAATAAATCAATTAATTTTTATTAAAATTTTTAACTAAACTTTAAAATTTTTTGATGGATAAAACAAGCTATTTTACTTATATTTCAAATTTTTTAATTTTATTTAATCTTCAGCTAGTATTAGGTCTAATACTAGTTTAACTTTTTAAACTTTAAATCTCTTGTATTACCTGTTTAATTGCTTGTCTCATTTTTAAACATAATTTTTTTATTAAAATTTGAAAATATTACGTTCAATACATTTACAATGCCAAAGAAGTAATTTTTTAAATTAAACTTTAAATTTTTTGAAAAATAAAAATAATATGTTCAATCATATTTTAAAATTTTAAGTTTATTTAATGGTTTTATGACGTTAAAATACCGATTGAACCTTTTAAACCTTAAATTTGTTATATTACAGGTTTAACTTTTGGTATGATTTTTAAAATATTACTTTTTTAATTAAAATTTGAAAATATTCATATATCAAATTTATGTTCAATCAATAAGTGGTTATTATTATTATTATTAGCATTTTTAGTATTATTAATATTAGCCTTGTTTTTATTATTTCATATATATATCTATATCTTTTTGTTATTTTTATTATGATTTCTATGAATTGATGTTGTTTTTCTTATTTTCTTTGTAACTTATATTATTTTTATATTATCTCATTTACATGTAGGTCTATTAAAAATAACCTTTTTATTATGTAAAGATAAAGTTGCGTATTATAACATTCTTAAATCTTATTTTAGTGCGAGACTTCAGACTAATGCGACGATGACGAGAGAAGTAGTGAAAGAAGGGAACGTCTACAAATACAACATAACTGCTCCGATTTAGTTAACCCATAAGAGTTTGAATTTCTTTTAAATTATAATAATATAAAAATAGTAATATAAAGAGAGGACAGAACGCAGGCGAAGGGTTTTGTTTTCGGTGCTTAAAGCAGGCAGTGTTGTTGGCACCTCAATATCCTCTTGTTCCAACTCCGTCGCGGCGTATAGCAGAGATTGAGAGGGACACGCAGTACCTCAGCGAGTGTGCGTTAAGCGACATCGTCGCTTCTCAGATCTGAGGAGAGAGAAAGGTAGTTAAGAGACAGAATGAGTGGCAAAGGTGGAGGAGGAGACGGCACTACTACCAACGCCGCCGGCAAGGGTAATAATGGAATCTCCGCCATTCCGGCGGGTTCAAGAAAGATAGTTCAGAGCTTGAAAGAAATTGTCAACTGTACCGAGCTTGAGATCTACGCTATGCTCAAAGATTGTAATATGGACCCCAACGAGGCCGTTAATCGCCTCCTCGCTCAAGGTTTTATTTTCTCTTGTTCCAATTTTGCCCTTTCCTCCTCCTTTTCTTTGCGTTCGGGGGAAAAAAAGAAACTGATTATTTGTGTAGATAAACTGTAGAAACTTTGTACTTATGGAGTAGTTCTTCCGTGGAAGTTTGTGTGCAAGTGTGTTCGAGTTTTTCTTTTTTGACCAAATTTTCATACTCTTTCTTGAAAGGAAGAAAAAAATTAGGAGACCTTGATGTACTGAATGCTGTATGTTTGATTAGATTACTCATCAAGAATTCTTTAATTTTTATGGCTATTTTCTTCGAACTTTAAGGATAATTTTCAATATATAAGCATTAAAGAGGTGAAACTTTGTGGTTTAAGTTTGTTTTTGGCATAAAGGAGGGGATCCGTTTCCTTTTTAGTTTTTATTGATTCTGGAGACTTTACCTCTTTGGTTCTCCTCGCTTATATTGATTTTGTTTCAATTATGTGGGATTATTAGTTGTCTCGATTTGCTTCTTTATTGGCATGTTCAAGTAAATGACTTCATGTACTAAGCTGTTTGTTAACCTGATAGTCGATGTTTTAAGTGAAGCATTTCAGAAAGTAGGTTGAAGTTTAGAAAATTTAGAGTGAATTTGGTAATATGGCTTATCTAAGTTTAGTGATAGATGATATCTAAGACCTTAGCTTTTAGTTTCTTGTGTGATTAAACTTGATTACTATCTGCTTGCTTAGCATGTTGTGAGGTGGATTACATGTCGGTATTTGCATCCCCATGTCCTGTGACGGAAGTCCACCTTCTGACTGTTAATGAAAATCCATGAGTAGAATTAATGTTATGTTTAGGGGATCAGCTGCATGAATTTATTCATATATTGTGTTTTAGTTGGAAATAGGTCTCATTCTTTCATAATATTTTAGCTTTTGAAGTAAGGTCTAATGTGTTTGATGTGCGTAAACTTTATAAACTCGTTTCTGCTCTGCATTTGTGTTTTAGTCCACGATTTCCAAGGCGCTATCCTGTCTTGTTATTTTATCCTCGGTGATTGTATCCCTATACCTAGCTTCTATCTATCTTTGAGTCAGTTGGTTGTATGCTCTTTGGCTAGTCAATTTTCGACATTAATTTAGTTAGTAAACTGTCCTCCAGTTGCTTTAAGTTTCTTTAAAATATGGTTTAATGCGGACAGATGAGGTTGTTTGAAGATTTCTTCCACTTCAATGTGTCTGTGTCTATAATTATGTAGAGCTTCACTCCTAAATTAGCATCATTCTTTTTGCAGACCCCTTCCATGAGGTCAAGAGCAAGCGAGAGAAAAAAAAAGAGGTGTGTTCACAAGCAAAATAGCTAAAGTTTGGTGACATCAAAGTTTTGTTCACATTCTTTCACATAATCTGTTTGATTATTTTTCCTAACAATGTTATGCAACATTGTCGGTGTTTTGTCTCCATGACACATAATGGTCCTTTCATTAGTTTTCTTATGTCTTTCTGCTTTTGCTTCAGAACAAGGACCCAGTTGATCTTAGATTCCGCGGTGCTAACAGCATGACACATCGTGGTGGTAGAGGAGGTGCAGATCGTAATGTTCGAGGTGCGTCTACCCTTATTAGATGTATTTGTATGAGTGTTGGGCTTTGGTTTGGGACTAGTGTCAGCTGTGTATTGATTCTTATAAACTTGATATTTGTCTTCTTTCTCTTCTTAAACTCTGTTGCCTTTCCCCTTGATTTTGACATTTTTCTTTCAGATTATAGTGCTTCACATGGGAAATCGACATACAAGAAGGAAAATGAAACCCATGCATATGCTGGTTTGCCATCTTCGGCATTTGGTACGGGAGGAGGTAACATCAACTGGCAAACTCCATTCCCCAGGTTGTCCCCATTTAAAATTAATTAACATGGCGATGACTTTGGTATTATGTAAATTTAGAATTCTATGACCTTATCTGCAATTATTGTGCCTAATATTTCAAGACAAACTATTGATTTTTTTTTGGGAAAATAACTATTGATGTTTTGATTCACATGAGGCAGATATTCTGCATTTTATTGGTCTCTGGGAATGTACCATAAAGTATATGTATTTCCATATGCTTCTTTAATAGAAACAAAGATGAATTGTGCCAGATCATTTATTTATTATTGCTGGACATATGGAGCCAATATTCTATCAAAGAGTTGTTAACTTTTAATTAGATCTGGAAGGGAATGCCATGCTAAGCTTACTGGTAGTGGAGGAGCATAAAGTTTGCTACACATGGAGCAAGTAATAGCAGTTTCATCTTGGTCATCCTTTTACCATTTATAATGCTTTGGTGGAAGGGCAAAGGGGAAGTGGAGAGTGAAATGTTGTTTTTCCCCCCAAGCTTTCAAATTTATCACATTAATGGATGTGCAACTTTTTGAAGTTGATGGCCATTCCTGTGAGGCTAGGAAATTTACTGAAAGTCGTAACAAAGTAAAGGGTAAATTGAAAACTTATGATCCATGAATTGTAGGTTTCTAAACTAGGAGGATGAAATTTTTATAAATAAACATCAGCACATTTGAAACATCTGCAAAAAAATTCTAATATCTGGCTACTGTTACGTGATATGAGTTCTAAGTGCTTCACTCTTTTAATTTTTAGCATGTTGGATTTGTTTTCCTGGGCACGATATCATGTAAATCTTATGTTGTGAATTTTTTTGTCCAAATAAATTTCCTTCTCTTGTATTCTGCAAAATGGGTGGCTATTAAATCTTTAGGCAGTTACTCTTCATATTGCTCTTTCTAGCTTGGAAAGTAATTTTTTTCATGATGGTCATTAACTAATATTTGAGATGTGTGAGTGTCAATCTACATGTGATATGCAACTTTATCGTTGTCTTATTCTTGTTTTACATTTCTTTCAGTGATCCTGTGGCTACAGAAAGTAAATCATCCACAAGTGCAGGTGATGGATTTTCTTCATCTTCACAGCCTTCTTCTGGATTTCAATCTGCCTGGCTAGGGGCATCGGGCCAAGCATCCATGGCTGACATTGTTAAGATGGGCAGGCCACATAATAAAGTATCTGTTGTGCCACCTCACCACAACATTTACCATCAAAGTGATTCGGCACACCCTTTAGCTGCATCACACTATGACTTGCATTCATCAAATAATTGTGCTTCAAACGTGCCAGAAATAAAGGGAATGCCAGAAGTTGTTGCAAGCCAGCAGCATATGCATTCTGAAGATGAATGGCCATCTATTGAGGACCAGCCACCTGCTAGTGTGCCCTCTGTTTTGGAGGTTCCTGCAGATCCTGAGTTGTATGTTGATCCTGCTAACTTGCCTTTGAGTAGAGTTACCAAGCATACGAGGCCTCAGGCAGATGATGTTCTGCCTATAGAAGATGATCATGTTGAGAATCTTAGAGGGAACCATGCTGTCTCTGCTTCTGTATCGAGTAAGAATGCCCGAAAAGATGATTCTGGAGGCTCAGCACTTCTTGAGGATAATTTGTATGGGGACTTGAGTTCGTACGAGCCCCATAATCATACTTTTGAGCACAATCAAGGTGAAGGTGATTTTCTACTTTCTTCTGCAAATTGCATTTTTATAGTTTTCCTTTACAAATGTCATTCTTCATTTTATATTAGTTCTGAAATTTGCCATTGGTTTTCAGAATATCCTAATGATAGATGTACTGTTTATGATATCAATCAATCTTAAAGTTTGATGTCTGGCAAATTTTTGGATAACTAGTTGAAAACTGTCTGTTTATTTATTTGATCTCCATTTCGTCAATTATATACGACTACCCTGGCTGAATTTTCACATTTTCTGCTCATATGTGACGATTTCTTGTATTTTTCCATGTCCATAAATTGTTTCCGAGTTCCTTTACTGTAAAGAAGTGATTGAATGTGTGATGGTGGTCTGGAATGTTGGTTAGATTCTGCACCAGCTTCATCTTTTAACTCAAAAGTTTGCAAGCTTTATTTCTCAACTACTAGTATACTGAGTGGCCAATTCAGTGTAGACATGAGAGTTATTTCTTCTACTTAGCAATGTTTGGTTCTTAAGATTATGATTAACTTTAGTCCATGGTAATCACCATATTATGTTTATTATTTCCATTTCAGTCGATGATGATCCTTCATCAGTGGCAGTGAACTTCCGGCACTTGAATTTGGAGAATGATGATGAAGAAGCAGCTACCAAAGAGGATAATCCTTCAGTAATAATTCCTGATCACCTCCAAGTTAACACTCAAGATTGCTCACACTTGAGTTTTGGTACTTTTGGATCTGCAATAGGTACTGGTTTTTCTGGTCCTTTTGCCGCAATGCCAACAAAAAGTACCTTGGAGGAGACACCTGAGTTGGTTGATGCACCATCAACTGGACACCCAGAGACGAGGTATCCTTTTCTCATCATTTCATTGCATCCTTCCTTTCCTATATTTCTTGGTCTAAGTGTCATTTCTTGCAGAAATCCTGAGTATTATGGGGACGAGCACCTCAGAAGCACTGCAGATGAAAGTTTAGTCCATAGAACGGGTGTCAATCCTGGGAATTTTGACTCTCCTTCGGTTCCACAACCAGAGGTGTTAAAGGAGGAAAGCACTGAAGTTTCTCAAGGGAATCAATATGCGTTTCATTCAACTGCACCTGATTATGCTTATGAAAACACACAACAGTTGAATGATGTGTTTAATAACTCACAGACAAGCTCCCAGATGCAGAATATTGCTTCATTATCAAGTGTATTGGTAACATTTGAATCTATTATCATACTTGGTCACTTGAAAGTTAATGTTTCTGTGATATATGGCAATGCACATAGAAAAAAAAAGAACAGATACCACTTGTCATTTTTATGACAAGGATGGGAAATACTAGCTGCTCTTACTTGTGCTGTTGAAACAACTTTATATCACAAAATTTGAATTCCTTTACTTATTTTCCTAGTAGATATTTGTTTCATTATGCCCAGAAAATATATGTGGATCAAAAATTGTTTCTTTACCTCCCAGAAAGAAGAGGAAAAGGTATAAAAGTTTTATTTTTTGTTGGCTGCTTTGAATATTTTGAAAGTTGGAATGGAAATGGTTGGTACAGACATTTTACTATCAGAAGTTTATTTCTGCTTTTCTTTGTGTGTGTGTGCATATGTGCTGGCATAACATGAAATATGTATGATTTAATATTTGTGAATTTTCTGTTGTTAAGTTTGATGTTATAGCCCAATTGCTTCGATTGTTTGGTTGAAATCTCATTTAACATGTTATTACAGCAGGCTTATAACAACTCGTTGTCCAGCACACTGTTGGGTTCAACTGTCCAGGCTGGTAGGGAACATGAACTACCATACTCCCCATTCCCTGTGACTCAGTCAATGCCCATCAAATATAGCAATGCACCATCTTCCATCAGTGGTCCAAGCATTTCCATGCCAGAGGTATGCTATCGGTAATCTCTACTTTTTGTTGTTAATGAGTGTAATTGTGTAGGGAAATTAGCTTTCGCTCCATAATCGGATAGCATCTTGAATAGAATACTGAACAGATCTTGGTATAAGTTTAGAATTTAGTGGCCATCCAAGGAGCATGTAAAGCCAATTGACTTGAAAATATTAGTCTTGTTGGGCATGTCTTCAGTCTATCTTACTACTTGGCATCTTTACTGGTTTTATATCGTGTTGTAAGAAAGCCTTCTTGAGTCATTTGGTGGCCATTATCCAATCAAGCTTTATTGGATTGCCAATACTTTTGTTGATTTTGCTTTGTGAATAAACTAAGATCTTAAGTTTCTCTGCATAATGGGAATAATACATTTCTGATTATGCTCATTAGGAATAGCTGATTCTTGGCAATTATTTAGTTGTCAAAGAATCACGTTTCTGAAATTTTCAAAGCTTCGTAGGTGCACATTAAATCGTTTGTTTACATTGCTAACCATTGAAATTTTTTGACAATTATCAAGTGCTTTAGAGGATATTCACAACTAAGTATATGAAAGCTCCTTGTTCTAATTCAAGAAATTGAGTTGTTTTAAGTTACAAGAGGCTTGACATCACCAACTGGCAGTAACCAATTTGCAATCGCGCTCTTTTTCCCTCTAGGGGAACTGAATGTTTGTTGCAAAGACCATTAGTAAATCTTCATATGTTAGCCAGAAATCTACGTGATAGTCATCCGTGTTATTAGTTGTATTATATTTTTTTGAACCAACGATTTAAAGATTATTCTTTAGCCAGAAATCTACGTGATAGTCATCCGTGTTATTAGTTGTATTATATTTTTTTGAACCAACAATTTTAAGATTATTCTTCTCGCATTGTTGATTTAGGAATTCTAAAAAAGACACAAAGTACCTAATGCGTAAATCTTGATTTGGTTATAATTCTTTAATACTGTTTCTCATTTTGATATCCTTTTTCCTTATGTGCCAGGCTTTAAGAGCAGGTAGTATTTCTACACCACAACTGACCTCACAGACGCTTCCAGGTGCAAGTGTTGCTGCAGGGTCCACGCTTCCGCAACACCTTGCTGTCCATCCTTATTCACAACATACCCTTCCCTTGGGACATTTTGCTAACATGATTAGCTATCCGTTCTTGCCCCAAAGCTACCCATATATGCCGTCAGGTTATCAGCAGGCATATGCGGGTAATACTGCATATCACCAATCTTTAGCATCAGTTCTCCCACAGTACAAGAACAATGTCTCGGTTGGCAGCTTGCCGCAATCTGCCGGTGTTGCTTCTGGCTATGGATTTGGAAATTCAACCAATATTGCTGCAGGAAACTTCCCTCTGAATGCGCCAACTGCTCCTGGAGGTACAACCATTAGCTATGATGATGTCTTGAGTTCTCAATACAAGGACAGCAACCATTTGGTCTCACTTCAACAGGTAATGCCTCTCCCAAGGGTTGACAAATTTTCACGGCTTCTTGTGTGTATTCCGTTTTTTCAATGAAATATAAGTGGGGGTTACGATATTGTGTTCTCAGAATGAAAATTCAGCGCTGTGGGTTCATGGGCCCAGTTCACGGACGATGTCTGGTCTTCCTGCAAGCAACTATTACAGTTTGCAGGGGCAGAATCAGCAGGGTGTTGGGTTTCGACAAGGTCAGCAGCCATCACAACAGTTTGGAGCTCTTGGGTACCCAAATTACTACCATTCTCAAACAGGCATATCCCTGGAACATCAACAGCAAAACTCTAGGGATGGGTCCATGACCATGGGTGGCTCTCCGTCTCAGGTCCAACCTTCAAAGCAGACGCAACCGTTGTGGCAAAACGGCTACTAAATCTCGTCTCATCGCTATCTGAGTTTGGAAGTGTCCAAATCAATGGCATTGGGCTCTGACCGTCGGTCTGAACTCTGAAGAGACATCCTCCACTTGCTACAGCCCTGTCGATGCCACTGCCACGAGGCTGTATTAGAATACTTATGTGCCATATTTGACCGTTTTGTTAGCTTAGGAACCAACACGTTTGCTAATTCCAGTTAGTGACTCTTTTTTTATATATAATTTCTGTATGTCGCTCGTTATAGTCAAACTTACTCTTTTTCTAATGGCTTGGACTCATTTAACAGTTTGTAATCTAAAAGCTCGAGTCATGATCGTCTCAAAATACTGAAGAATCAAATTACCGGGTTTTGTTCTGACCATCTTTTCTTAAAACCAGTAATTGAGCTAACTAGGAAACTAATTGAGCTAACTAACTAGAAGGTTAGTATTAAGGACATAGTTTCAAACGGTCTCTTTAAAAGAAAATTTTTTATTCATATTTTGATACGCTAAAGTTTTTTATTTATGGTTATATCTTCGGTAAATTTTATCCGAGTCTAAAACTAATTGAGCTAATTAGAAGGTAAGTATTAAGTATTAAACTCGAAGGATACAGTTTCGAATGGTCTTTTTAAAAGAGAACTTTTATTCATATTTTGGTACGTCAAAGTTTTTTATTATAAGTTATATTTTCGGTAAATTTCATCCGAATCTTGTTTATTAAATGTAATTTTTAAAAATTAGATTGGAAGTTAAATTGATAACATAAGAGATTTAAGACTTAAAAATTTTAATTGGTATTAAATTAAAAATTAAAAATATAATTCAAATAGATTATTTTTTTATCGAAACATTTAAAATTTAATTAAAAATTTGGTAAATTTCATTCGAGTCTCTTTGTTAAATATAATTTTAAAAAATTAGATTAGAAGTTAAATTGATAACTTCAAGAATTTAAGACTTAAAAATTTAATTGATATTAAATTAAAGAATTTAAAATATAATTGAAAGAGATTATTTTTATTTATCGAAAAATTTAAAATTTAATTAAAAATATTAAATTAAATTAATTAATACTTTTTAATTAATTTTAATTTATAAAAATTATTAATCTATAATTTTAAAATTGTATAATTAATTTTAACATAATGAAAAGCATGAGTAGACATCCGTCGGTGATGATTCTATGATGTGGAGTGGAGAGCATAGCATGTGACAGTAGTAACAGTCATGTTCACACTTGTACATCCACTTGCTGTCCGCATAATCATCGTTCGCTCTTTTTCTACGCAACACTCCAATTCCAGTTCACCGTCGATGTCCATCATGGTATTGCGCTTTTTCTCTGTTCTTCTTTTTCCGGGCTTTTGCAGCCTGAGAGACACGTGTAGGTTCAGGTTCTAAGCTTGTAAGTTTGGAATTGGATCCGTCAGATTACTGTGAATAACCAGGACCTTATTATGAGATGCTTTTGTTGCTTGTTTTGGGCAATTTTCAATGGCGAATCATTAACTTTGATTGCCTTTTACTGCTGGAAGTTAAAGGAGTCCAGTGCTGTGCTCTCACAGTATGATATATGATTCTTTAGCTTTTCCGGACATGTCGATCAATTTATTCCGTGCCTTAGCTGACAGAGTTATTTGTTTACTACATTCAGGGTGCCCTCAAATGTAGCTGATATCTGGGAGTAGTTTCCCTTCAGGTTTTTACGCTTTCCAGGGAAAAGTACCCACTTGTGGTAATATCGTTTGATCATTTCTGGGTTTTGGGCACTGTAGAGTACGCAGGCACGGGATCAATATGAGCAGTGAAGTGAAAGAAGAACACTCCGGAAGCAATAAAGTAAAGAAACCTGAAAGCCACAAACCTTGCAATAACAGAGATGTCATACCTGGAAGTGATCTCTGGGTAGATGGGCTTATTTGCGCTTTTGAGTTCGTTCGAGGCCGTAAGAGGTCCCTGAACGCGAGATGGAATCCAAGAACCTTGAGCGGCAGACATGGGGATACAGAACCTTTTAGGTCACAACTACGAGATCATAATGTAGGAGAGGTTTCTTCCCCAACACTGGATAAGAACCAAGCTTTAGATTCATCGCCTCTTTACCACTTTAAACGCGATCAGGATGCTCCCGATGATGAGCAGAAACAAATCCGGATTCTACAGTCAGGGCAGTATAACTCCATAGAAAGATTTGATGGTAGTCATTGGGCACCCATTGGGTGGGCGAGAATATCGGAACTTGTCCAAACTATGCAATCTGATGCTGGTTGGTCCATGCAGCAGCTGGAGTTATTGGATGATGAAGAAAGCCTTACTGTTGCAGATTTAGCAGCTCCTTACTGGGAACGCCCAGCTGGCCCTGTTTGGTGGTGTCACGTGGATGCAGGTCATTCCTATGTTCAGACTTGGCTAAGCAATGCTCAGTGGTTGCATCCAGCCATCAGTTTGGCCTTGAGAGAAGAAAGTCGACTGATAAGTGAGCGAATGAAACATCTTCTTTATGAGGTAGAATTTTCTGAATGCAAATTTGTTTATTTTTCTGGTATATATTTGCGTATGATGCTTACATAACAGTAGATTTTACTGTAGCTTTAATCAAAAGCTCCTGCAAAGTATATACTTATATCAGAGATTTTGTGGGGTGGAATCTGTGTATGCATGATTGTATAGGATAGATGTGTCAAGAACCTCACTACCAGCGGAGTATTCAATTGTGCTATCAGTACCTTTAAAATTTCAGGGACAATTTAACATTCTTAGGCTTTTATCCTTTTCCCCTAAACATCCTCTTTCCCACTCCTTCAAAACCCAATTCAACCCTTCTCTCTGCATACACTATAGGCATGGAATTCGTAGAATCTACCATGTCCTGATATCTAGAATGACTACGAGTAAAATGCGTTTCGATGAACTCTTTTGCTACTTCACCTGAATCAGTGCATTGGCTATCTCTTTAGTCACTTGCATTTAAACCCATTTACATGCAAACTAAAGAAATATGAATTTTAGATGCCAATTCACTGATGTTAGCAATTTATTGGGTATCCATGGCAGTGAAGTTTAAGACTGTAATTTGCATGTCTAGGTCAGCAGAAACGTACATAGTTAATCCCTTGGATGTGTCAAGGTGTGTCTTCAGATGTAAATAGTAGCCATGTATATTTCCTTAGCTTGAGGTATCTCCATGGAGTTGTGACAATGGACACTTTCCTTAAAGCTGAACCTGAGTTTTGGAAAACAGAAAGAAAAAATGAAAATTAATGTGTGTTCATATGCCTTCTGTGTATGCATGCATATGTGAACATACATAGAGATAGATAGAGAGAGCATTAAACCATATTAAAAACAGATCGAAATTTGTATTGTGTAGAACTCACCTTTTCACCTACTTGTGGAATAAGGTTATACCTTTCTGTTTCTGGTTCGTCCGTGGGTCCTGCTTCACACTTCTTTGTGCTGTCTTCTTCCAAGGTGCCAGTAAGGGTTGCTGGAGGACTGCTATTTGAGCTTTTGGGACAATCAGCTGGTGATCCATATGTGGAAGAGGATGACATTCCTGTTGTGTTGCGCTCTTGGCAAGCACAGAATTTTTTATTGACTGCATTGCATGTAAAAGGACATGTTTCGAGAGTAAACGTTTTGGGAATCATAGAAGTTCAGGTTACCTCTCCTTGATATAATCCTTTCAGTGGAATAGACCGCTGACTAGTTTGTATCCATTTGTGTGCAAGTTAATTCATTGGTTTACTAATTATATGTGCTGCTCTAATTAGGAGCTTCTGTCTGCTGGGGGTTACAATGTGCCGCGAACAGTGCATGAAGTCATTGCACAGCTAGCTTGCCGCTTAACTCGATGGGATGACAGGTTATTGATGTGATCCAATCCTTAGTTTTTTAACTTATTTGCTTCTGTGCAGCAGTGACTGAAACTATATTGGCTAATACTTCTATCCATAAAGTCATAATTGTCATCAGCATTATGGTTAATGCTATAACTAACTTTTTATCCTTCTGTATGTATAATCAGTTCTTCTTTTGTCTTATCTTTTTATGTTTTATCAAATAGTTTTTATCTAAGTTTATACCAAAAAATACAGTTTTGGGAAATAAATGAATCATGATATAAATAATTCCTTGGGATTTGCTGTCTTACATGCTTTGTTAAGGATATTTCTGATAGCAGAGATTCAGACCATGTATATTCTACTTGTTTTTGGTGTAGTACCTATCTTTTTCAGATGCCTATTAATTTTGCAAGATATAATAAATCTTTGCTGATGTAAAGTGTGTTGATACCATGTGTTGCTAGTTTTCTTCTTAAGTTTTCCTTTTCCTCTTTGATTTTGTCTTAGGTTATTTCGCAAATCCATATTTGGGGCTGCAGATGAGATTGAATTGAAGTTTATGCACAGGTTATAGAAAAAGATTTAAGCATATCTTCACACAAATTAGTTACTCCATTAATGTGCTTTCTCAGTGATGATATTAGTTGGTATGAACAGGAGAAACCAGGAAGACATGAATCTCTTCAGCATTATTTTGAACCAAGAAATTAGAAGGCTATCAAGACAGGTATATCAGCGCTATTGTTTTGCAAGCACTTTCTGAATCTATTTTTAATGCTGCAATTCTCTCTCTCTCTCTCTCTCTCTCGCTTTTGATGGATTAGATATATTAACTCCAATTTTGTAATTACTGTAGTTTATCTTTACGTATTTTCTTAAATCAAGAAATATAAGTAGTTTTCCTTGGAGGAGCTCTGTCATGTCTCTTTAGATTTGGTCTAGCTTGTTTGTTAAGGACATTAATATTTCCTTCCTGGTGCATATTCTGCAATTTATTTACTGGCAGAATTATTGAGAGCTGCTCTGGGAAAGGTGCTAACTAATGATAATTAAGCCATAGATTGCTTCCCAATGCACTAGAAGTAGTCGAAGAAGCTTTTTGTTTTTCAAGGCAGGCAGCTTATTATTGTAGTTTATTGCTTCTTATTTAGGTTAAGTGAGTACCTTTTCAGAAAGTTTACTGAAACAGTGATGCCAACTGTTTCAGGTCATTAGAGTGAAATGGTCTCTGCATGCCAGAGAGGAAATCATTTTCGAGCTTCTCCAACATTTGAGGGGCAATTCAGCAAGAATGTTGTTAGAGGGAATAAGGAAGAGCACAAGGGAAATGATTGAGGAGCAGGAAGCAGTTCGGGGTCGCTTGTTTACTATTCAAGATGTTATGCAAAGCACAGTTCGAGCATGGTTGCAGGTATGCAGAAATTTCATTGATGAAGATAACTGTTGCCTTAAGTTCCTCGCATGTCATTTAGATAACTTATTCTGATACTGTGGTATGATTTCAGGATAGAAGCCTTCGTGTAACCCACAACCTGGCTGTTTTTGGTGGCTGTGGCGTTGTTCTTACTATCATCACTGGTTTGTTTGGAATCAATGTTGATGGAATCCCAGGAGCAGCCAATACTCCTTATGCATTTGGTCTCTTTACAGCCATTCTAATATTCATTGGTATTGTTCTAATAGGAGTTGGGTTAATTTACCTCGGTTTAAAGCAGCCGGTCACTGAAGAACAGGTTGCAGTGAGGAAGTTGGAGCTGCAAGAGTTAGTAAAGTTGTTCCAGAAGGAGGCAGAAACTCATGCCCAGGTTCGGAAAAATGCTCAGAGGAATAGCTTACCACCAACCTCCGGAGATGCGTTCTCAAATGATGTTGATTATATTCTTATCCAATGAAGACAGACTTTACAATTGATTAACCTCATTCACCTTCACTTCACTTTAGTACAAATGAAATGGAAGAACCATGTGCCGTGACGGGGAACTAAGGGGGAGGAATCCTTGTACTTGCAGAAGATAAATTTCAAACGCTTGTTTCTTTTTCACTAGAAGTTGTAGACATTCAGATATAGTTATTACAGTACTGTATCATGTTGAGCCGTTAATGTTAAGAGAAAGAATGCTCCTGCTTGACAGTTCATACCTTTTCAGTTTGGAGTATCTTATAATTGAGAATGTTAAGAGAGAGAATGCTACTGTTTGATATTAATCAGTTCTCACTTGTATAAGCCTTCATTCTATTATCCATTTCATTCAATCTTCAAAGCAATTACTTTTGGTATTGGTCACTGATGAGTATGATGCAGCAGCCAATAGAATGGATAAAAGAAGGAAAAAACAAGGGAATCATGCATGTTTTTCTTCTGTTGTCTGGAGCAGGTGTCGGTGTCATTTAAGAAGAGATCTTTTTAGATGTTCACGAGCTGTAGCCAGAGCTTGAGTTAATGTCTGCCAGAGTTAAACAAAAGTAAATTACTTTTCAAAAGAATAATAGAGCCTTTGAATGATCAACTATTGGTTCAGAGAATCATTGAAAGAAAGCTTTATCTTTTTGTTGATCCACTACCATTCTTTTCACTATTTAGATTGTCAGAAAAAACAAATTTGGTGAAGTCAAATACCTGCTCGGACAGTGGAGCCCCAGCATCAATACTATGACTTGCAACTTTTTCCGCAATCACATTTGCATCAGTCTCAAGAATGATACTGCAGAAGGTAGGAAAGAGTTAATTCTGTAATGAAGGGCCATGACCTCTTGAGGAACTGAAACAGAGCCAACATGCTCTGCTGGTCAAATCCCCAGTCTTCAAGATGATCACAATTTGTAGTCTCATATTCAGACACACAGATCACAACATTTTTATAAATCCAAGCTAGCTGCATGGTCAACCTTGATGTAGAAAAGTTCAAACTGCCTTTCACATAATGTTCACAAACATGCAATATGCGGTCATATTTGTTTGTCCCATTTGTTCAAAATTGTCTTCTTTAATTTAAAAACCTACAAGGATAAGAAATCAAAGTCCTAAACTGTTTGAAGCATTTCATTTTACTAGCACAATTCACAATCTCCCTTTCCAATATTTGCAGGCATGGTTGTTAATCTGTTTTCCAAGAGCTTACTTCAGCTTCTGCTTTTGAAGAGCACAGAATTCACAAAAGTCAGATTCCACTTGAACTTTCCATATTCTGATGGGTGTGATCTATCTTAATTACAGAAGGTAAACACCATCAACATTATGACATTCTATAAATTTGCCTTTTAACATCCATCTTAATGACAATAAAGACTCAATGTTGGAGGTTTTTAGCTACAAGATTAAGTTGAGATTTTTTAGCGGCCCTTGAAAGTAGAGACTACTGTGTACAAGTGATACAATTTAAGCACCAGAGTGTAAAGTCAGAAGGTAGGCACACGACATAGATATACAGTGGCCGGCGGATTCATCTCAGGATGATAGAATTTTTGGCACCCTTACACAAAAATCACCCTTTACGTATATATTACCATGAATCTAACTTCAACTCTTGTCACAGATACAGAGTATATAAATGATCAATGCTTTGTTATGCGCTTAACATGAAACTACATACCCGCCATCAACAATTTCGTCAAGGCATAAGAGAATGAGATCTAGATTCTCAAGTGCCTCTCTCTTGTCCACATTGCCTCTGAACAATATTTAATTAGATAGGTTAGTGGTATGTAGTTTGTCAAAACCACAATCGATAGTAGCTTATGTGGAAGCATATAAAGGGGAGGGGTGAGAAGAATATAACAAAAACCTGAGTAGAAGGTCGACTGCATCAAAAAACCCCTGAAGGACTGAGGCTAAGATGACCTCATTCTCATCTTCACTTCCAGTGACAAAAAAGTGAAGATCTTGAACAAACTTGTAAACAACAACGTTTCCATCAAACAATGTTATCTCAACTGAAAATCAAACAATGTTATAACAACTAGTTAGTGTACATTCTTCAGAATAACATGTTCAGTGTAGTAGTTAAACACGGGCATATTATCCCATAAAAACTATGTTGACAAGTGTTTATGACTATGATCTGTTAACCAGAACCAAAAGCAAAAGAAAAAAGAGAACACAGTAGGAACAGAGTGAAGCGCCTAGCAAATTAACCTCACAGTTGACCCTAGTCCACATATGATATCCCAATCCAGGGCAGAACTGAACCAGAAAATCCTATGGAGACCAACAAAATGACAGGTACAACGGGAAAAATTTATCAATACCAGAATAAATGGAACCCCGTTAACTTGCCTTCAGTGCGGGCATTCGTCTTTTGTGTCTTGGTAAATACAGCCTTCTCAAAAGCTTCCTTGGCACTGTTTGTCGACCAGTCATCAGAATAGTACTTCACAGCTATACGTTTTCCTTCAGAATCCAGCAGAAGGATATTTTTGACCGAAGGTGGCAACTCCTACGACCAATATTGTGTGAATCAAAAGAATCCAAGTATCCCGAAGATGAAAAGAGAAAATCTAATCTTGGCCAACCCAATGGCTACTAATTCCAATCCCCTAAACAATTAGCTAAAAACGATGATACCAGAAACAAAGCTTAACCCATTTACACGCATCAACATTGAATACCATTTCCGTAGCATTTTTCCAAATTGCCAAGGAACAGTTTCTAGTTGACTTAAGCAAAACGGTAGATCTCACAACAAATATGAAGACAAAGTTCGATCAACTAAAACCCATAATAGATCTTACTAGAACAATCACTGTAACTAAAGCATCGAAAAATCGAAAACTTTCTCAATTCAAAAACCGAAACTTTACGCATACAATGTAGCTAGCTATCAATTAGTGCGCGAAAGTGTAAACTGGGAAGCAGAGAGATTCAGGGGACTGACCATGTTGTCTGGCAAAAATGTCGAGGGGAAAACAAAATCAAGCTCTGGAATTAAATATAGTTGTTACAGTCAAGGGATAATGACCAAATGAAAATGGGTTTACTTGATGCATAAGTTAAAAATTCCAACTTTTGAAAATCGTCATCCCTGTCATAACAAGAAACGTATCATGGGCCTTGCAGCCTAGGATCACGGTAAAAGTGTGGATTTTTACAAAAGGGGGAATCTTATAATACGTTAGGAATCTCTTGTAAGAATCATTCGCTGATTTGGTTATTATTAATAATTAGCTAATTTTTATATGATTAAGGTCTTGTAGATGCAATTATAATAAGATTTTAAGAATCCTCGTCACGTAACAAACGCCTTCTTTCGTACTTCCACGTCGACTCTTGACACGCATGTTGTTTGCCAAGTTGCTCTCTCTCTAAGCCACAGGTACTCTCTCGCTCTTTGTATGCGTGTGTGTCCTTTTCTGTATCTTTATTTCTTTGATGGTGAGTTTCTGCTGATGCAGTTTCCGGTGCCTTTACGGTCTCTGTTTCAGGGCTTGTCTGGAGGCCATGGACGGTACATGTCCCATAAACCATTTCGATTCTTGGTTTTCAGTTCCTGTGCTTTTGTTTTGTGAGGTTTCGCTCTATTTTGAAACGGCCCTTCTGTGCTTAGACGTAGTTGATAGCTTTTTCAGACTGCTTCACCTTTGTCTTTTACGTATCAATTTATTGAATAAATCACGGTCGAATGTAGGTTATTGGATCTTGTCTGTTACACGATTGTGTTTATTTTCATCTACTTTCTTGAAGTCCTAGTTTTTGTATAGAAATGGATGATCCTGTGTTTATCCATTAGGCCTCTTCCTGAAATACTTACGCTCAGCTAATTTTGTTGTAAGGTGGCTGGTTTTAAGTGGGATGAAATGTTTACATAATTTGTGGCGGTTCACAAAGAAAGCTTCTTTGATCACTTTGATGGGCTGATTGTATTACTAATTCCAAGTTTCCTTCTGTATGTTATTTTACTAATGTAAGAAAATCTATAAATCTATGAACAGGTCATAAACTATAGGATCGATTATATGCATGGAAAAACAAACCTACATACTTGATGCTTGTTTAGGTTTCCACCGGTTAAAGAACGTAGAACTTTCCTTTCCAGAGGTTTTCCAAGCAGCAGTTTTGATCGGACAAAATACTCAAATTCTCCGTACTCAAACTGTTGTGTTTGACTATACATATATACTTCATCCATGAATAACTACCGATGGTAGTTATGGTAGTTATTCATGCCAGATGATGAAGTGTTGACCCATCATGGGCGTCAAACGGCATCAACTAATAAACTGGCCCTTTGGAGGGATTTTGGAAGACGACTTTTCTTTTTGTAACTAGAGATTCAGTATCCAATTTACCAAAGATTGGAATGAAGGAGCATCCTAGTGTACGCACCCCATTCCCCTTGAGGTATTTCAAGTCCCACAGTGGCCTCCTATTTCTGATGTATGAAAGCAAAGCATACCAGAAGTTTTTCTCTCAAGGAAGAAAGAACAAATCTCGCTGGTGCCGTCCATTTCTATGCAAAAACTAGGACTTCAGGAAAGTAGATGAAAATACTTAAGCTCAGCTAATTTTGTCGTAAGGTGGCTGGTTTTAAGTGGGATGAAATGTTTACATATTTTGTGGCGGTACACAAAGAAAGCTTTTTTAGTCACTTTGATGAGCTGATTGTTTTACTAATTCCAAGTTTCCTTCTGTATTTTATTCTACTAATAAACTGGCCCTCTGGAGGGATTTTGGAAGACGACTTTTCATTTTCTGCATCACGATGGTCAAATTTTACATGGTGTAATGCATTCTTCTGGATCCATTTATAAACTTTCTGTCTGCGGATGTTTGAGATTATGGAACTGGGTTCAAGACTTGTCTGACTTTCTTTTATACTACCAGTAGCTCCCTGATATTGTGAATTCGAAGACTTTATTTCTGTCTGACAGTTTGCTGCTATAAACTTGATCTGAGAGCACCTGAAAGTTGAAACCCTGTTAGATTTGTTTTTCCATGAACCTCATGACTTATACAATGTTAGTTTAGTCTATGATTTCTTTTCAGTCAAAAAATATGTAAAATTTCCATGATACTTGGACATATGCCATTCATTGTTTAAATTGCAGTTGATACTGTGGTTTATTTAGTCCTTCACAGGAGCAGGAATTGGATATTCTTTTAATGTTGTTATAGTGTTTCTTCTGCAACACAAATATGCGTTTAAAATATTGATCTTTATGCTAAATTGTTCAGCACTCTATCAATTTTTCTTATCACAGGGCTTGTTTCCTTTGTGCTTTGTATTACCGTGATCACTATTTGATTCATAATAAATGTGTTCTTTTCCTTTTGCAATGAGAGTTCTTGTGAGTCTTTTGATTTTTTCTTCCTTGACAAATATGTAAAATTATCTGTACATATTCAGCCTGCATCCTGTTCGAGAAAAGCTTTTCTATACTTGGACATTTCTCCAATTCTCAAATAACTTGAGATACTGTGGGATCATGTCAGGGTGTCATCAAATATGAACTCTATGTATGGATTTAGAACCTTTTACACTGGTGAAGGTGTCTGACAACCCTGACTAATTTAATATAAGGAACCCAAGCCTTTGTACCACTGGTTTCTTGGTTTTGTATCTTGGGGTTTTATGAAATTTATAGTCTTTGTGACTCACTGCAATATAGCCAAAGTAAATGAGCACTGTTTTTTGAAGTTGATAAAGAAACCAAGCATGGTCACCCTATTCAAGGAACTTAATCATTTTATGGTTAAACTAATTTACGCCATCTGCTGCTTGTATTTGTCAAATGTGGCTTATCATATTGACCCGGCAGGATTTGCAAATAGATTCTGTATCTGAGTCATCATTTTTCAACAACTTCTATGTCAAGGTCCAGCCAGTAAGAAGAATATCAAAGCAGAACTATCTATATTTTCATGACAACAAAATGTTAATGTCTTTTTTTTTCTTTCCCCACTCAGTCCAAGTTTTGATATGAGGTTGACTAACGTTTGTGTGCAAGATTGTTGATAATTTATTGGAACCGCATTATTGAGTTCAATTCTTTGTAAAATCAATACAAATATTTGTTAAATTAAAGCAGCATTGCAATGAGTATTGTGAGACATTAATTTTAGATGACGGGCACAGAAGGCCACATGGCCAGTTGATGTTCCTTTGTAATAGTAACTCACTTTAGACATTGTTTTTCTTAACCTAGATCTCATTCATTGAGTTCTATAAAACATTAACCTCTGTAATTGGAAATGACTTTTCTTGTGTTTTGTCCTAATATATTTGCTGTTAGATTTGGCTGCTAAGAAGTGTGTGTCATGTGATTCAAAGGATATGCGACCAATGACTGAAGAGAGTGCAATGGAGATTATGCCAAAGGTTTTGCATTTAATTTAGAGCGGGCACATTCTTGTTTAACTCTAAAATTGTTCTTTTTTTTCTGTTTTTAATTACTTTTCCTTTTCAAAAAAGGTCCCCGGTTGGAATTTGGTGAATGAAGATGGTATGCTAAAGCTTAACCAGTCATGGAAACTGAAAAGTTTCGTCAAAGGATTGGAACTATTCCAGCTTGTTGGGAGTGTGGCTGAATCAGAAGGTAAATACTCCGCTCAATGGCTTATATGGTGGCAATGTCTTATTCACTGGTAAGAAGGTTTTGGTTGTTTACTCCAAGTCACTTCTTTGAATGGATATGCAGGTCATCATCCAGATCTTCATCTAGTTGGTTGGAACAATGTAAAAATTGAGATATGGACCCATGCAGTTGGTAAGATTTTACGGCAAGACATTAGTTGTTTATACAAGCTTTGAATTTTGAAGTTGGGAGATCACCTGATCTCTTGGCAACATTGATGCCTCTATGCTTAACACTGAGTTTCAATAAATGGTAAAATTCAAACGGATTTCTGCTGGATTTTAATGTAGTCCATTCAACATCTAAGCCGTTTCAGTTGCAATGTTACATGATCATGCTTTTGTGCATCTTTTACCTTTGGTGTATTGAAAAAATGAAGTCTTCAAGAAATCTGGCAGGTGGTCTGACAGAAAATGACTTTATACTTGCTGCCAAGATCAATGGGCTTGACCTGCACCACCTCCTGCGAAATAAGGTTTCTGCAAGTGCGACTTAGAGGTCAATTCAAATTGCATCAGATTTGTCAAATGAGGTGGTAAAAGTGTTTTCATGCAGTGAGAATCTTCTGTATGATACATCATGTGATGGTCCATGGATTTAGGTTATCTGAAAAGATTATGCTTGAAAACGTCTCGTCTTTTTCTCCTTCTGCTGCTTTTTAAAATGTTTTTAGCTACGTCTTAAATCTGCTTGCTTCCTTTTACCTACTTTAATTATGCATGGAATAGATTCCAACGCATCTTTACTTTTCCTTGTGATCTTGGCAACCACATGCACAGTGCCCCACTAAATCTTAGATTTGTCAACCAATACCAAAGACAAGCCGTGGTGCTGTGGATTTATTTCCAGACTGTCTGCTGAATAAAATAAGAAATGGTAAAGCAAGTTATCTTATCCGATTTTACAAATGCTCGCAGTATCTTTACACCATTTTGCACCTTCCTCTTACCCACATTAGTGGCAATAAAAGTATGATGCTTTTCCTTTGAGGTGACGCTCACAGACCGGATCTTCCATGTGAATTAAGGGCCATTTAATCTAACTCCTCCCTCATCCAAGCACAAGCTATGCTGTTGTCTGAAAATAATACCTGTAGGCAAGCATGAGATGTCAAACAAACTTACAGTCTGAAATAAAGTTATTCAAACAAAACGAAATAGTACGAATAAGTACATCAGACTCCAGCTTAATTAGATCAGAATCTCAAGGGTCAGCTCTACAAATGTTGGGATCTGAAAAACGACCATTTCATCATCTATACAATGTGAACTGCAATGTTGGTTCTTCAATACTAATTTATAAATGAAGAATTCTAGGTCCTTACGCGATATTAGAGCTAAGATGTTGCAGAGAATGTTAAGAGTCTCAAGATAAGAACCATGCAACTAATTGATCGTAATGCAAGCAAAGTCATCAGTAGAAACAATCTAGAAAAAGAAAATGATAGTTAAGAGATGTTGCAGAGAGAGTCTGTCAGTAGGTAGAATGGCAATATTAATGTTTCAGAAGAACAGATTCTCATGTATTAATGTCCTCAATTGTTCGACTTTTCCATTCTATGCAACATTTTCCATTGATCCATTCTGTAATAACCAACTGGGGAAGGTCAAAAGATGTATTCGAATCTGATTATGAAACATTTTATTTGTACATTTTTCTCAGGAAGAAATCTGAATAACACCAATGCATAGGGGCAAATTCACTTGCTTTTGCCAACCGATGGACGAAATAATTTGGTGGCTTAGTGCATCAAATAGCTTTATTGACAGTACTTTTCGCACATAAAGTCATCACTGAATAGGCAATTCAACACAAGTGATCCAACATTTATTCAGATCAGTATATCATTTTCAGCATTATCCAAGCACAATTTGCAATAAAGAGATGAATCTACCGGTAAAGTAAGAAGCTAAACTAGAGTATGACTGCCATCAAAGCAAGTAAGTTCTTACCTGAAAGAGAAATATAACATCTGATCTTCATTTGGGCACAGGCTTTTGGAGAAGAGCAGTCAAATAAACTTCCCCATTCTTTAGGCCACCAGAATCAGTCTTGTTCCCGATCGCCCACTTCACCTTCTTGTAACCCAATTTTCCAATCAAAGGACCATAGACCTTATCAAGATCCACTCTTTTACTGAAGAAATGATCCAACCACAAGTACCCACCAGCCCTCAAGACCCTATCCACATCATACAACAAAAACTCCAACATAGTCAAAGGTATCCACCTGTTCACTGCACGTCCACATCTAACCAGATCCACCACCCCATCAAAAACCGGCAATCTCTGCTGCAACGGCACATGAAGTGGCACTAAACCCCTCAATGCCACCGCTTCATTGTTAGGCACGTTGAAGTTCATGGTTGTAGTCAGCACAGTCACATTATACATCTTGATTCTAGCTGCAAAAGTCCCAGTGCCACCGCCAATATCAACACCAAGTCTCACAACTGAACTGGCAGACTTAGCAATCTGAAGCAACTGTGGGATTGGGAGATCTAACTCAGTTTTGTAGGTCATAAACTTCGAGATCTCAACACTCTGATCAAAACCCATATCGGGGTTTTGCTTAGCTAGGCAAGAAAAGGATTTGCAAGAGTACTTAGACCAGATAACATTTGAGTCAGTTAAAGAAGAAGGAAAAGGGTTATGGGGAAGAGAAGAGGGAGGTTTTGGTGGGGTTTTGGAGAAGCAACGGCGGCGTGGAAGAGGGTGGCAACCTCGGAGGATCAAAGACTCAGCAAGATCAGAGTCAAGTGGGCAAACAGAGTAAGGAGTATAAGTCATGAACTTGTGAAGAAGATCAGGATGGTTATGGCAAGCAGAGGCAATTGGAGAGAGATGAGAGTAGAGTAAAAGATCCGGAGGGATGCTGGGTTTGGATGAAATGGTATTTGTTGTTTCTGGGGTTGGAGTGGAAGGTTGGTGGCGCGTGAGGTGATTGATGGTGGCGCGTATGGCCTGCAGTTGGTGGAGGAGCTGGTCTGGGACTGGTTGGGGTGCTGGTGGTTTTGGGGATTGAACGGTGGATGACAGGTGGTAAAGGGAGAGGAAGTTGGTGGCCACCATTGCCAAGAGAAGCACAAAGTTCAATCCCATGGTGAAACCCATCTCTTCTGCCTCTAAGCTGCTCTGGTCCGCTCTGCTTGCTCTATCTGGATTGTTCGAGGAGTTTATCAATAATCAGTGGAACACAACAATCTAAGACATGGATGCAAGTGGGTTTAGGATTTGTCCTTTGCTTTGCATTTGGTGACATGAAGGTTTGGTAATTGGTACCCGTTGGATTGTATGAGGATCTCACAAGTGAAGCGATGTCAAAATCAATACACACATTTATTACATACCTAAATAGCTTTGGTAAGCATCAATCTTAATAAATCTATAAATGTTGGGATCCAATGATATTTTGTCCTACATGGAAATTGGGTACATACTGTATTCAATCTTTTTTTCTATTCAAAAAAATTATCTTTTAGATACACACTATATAAATCTCTTGATTAATACAATAGCTTACAAATCACGTTAATCGAGTACTCTGCACTAGGTAAGCCCTGTACGACAGACTCGATCGAGAAAGCGTAAATAAGGGGATTTGAATACAAGACCTTTTGGTCCTATGTCCCCTACTCTACTAACTTGACCACCCCTACTAACCCTCAATGGCAAAAGGGTAAATAAGACCTAAATATTTTTACTAAAATTTAATTAGTCAAAAGTACATTTTGAAACTTAACACTTACAATATAATATAAGTTAAACAGTAATATTTCAAGCATTCAATTAAAACCTTAACATTTTAGAGGCGTGCAAAGTAAATCTTAATTAAATAGAAATTTTAGCGGGGTTAATTTTTTATTAGTTAAATGTTTGTTATTTTTTACAATTAGATAGTAAGTTCAACTCTGAAAATAACCTCTTTATTATGTAGAAATAGGGTCATATACTATCAAATCTCTCTAGATTTTATTTCATTACGAAACTTCGGACTGAATGTGATGACGATGATGAGATAGTAGGTGACTTGCTACAGTACATGGCATTGTAAGACTCACTACCTAAAATTAAAATTGTAATAAATTATATTAATTTTTTAATTGCCCCTTGCTGGAATCTTTATTTCCTGCTCGTCGGACACATTATCAATGGATATAAATTCCTTTAGGACTGTAACTTGAGCTCCTCTTCCAAAAGATTGATCTTGGTAAACTTGACCTTCAATAACATATTTGTTCTCTACAAGATAAGAATTTTTCACAGTAAACTCAAGCTAGCCATGTTAAATGATTCATTTTGCAATGTTGTTCAAGAACTAGGTTCTAAAACAGTGATCAATGCTCAGACTGAAAAGTATCTCAAAATGAGTCTGAAGCATCTTTATTGCAGATGATTTAAAAGAAGGAAATGTATAGACATACGAATTGTATACATGTTAAACAATTTTCCTCGAATGGAGGAATTGTCGTTGACATAAAGTGTTCTTGTGAATGAAGTAAAAGAAAATTGTGATACAGAAAGTTTTACTGCAAAAGACAATTCTCCAAGTAAATTAGTTGAAATCGAAGATCATATCAATGGTGTTGCTGCTGGTGATAATGATACTGTAAACCTTAAACTACACAAGATGAAACGTTTGAATTATATACCTTCATATACCATCCATTCTATTCAAGACGGGAGTCTCGAGCCGGCAATCAACGATAGGAATCAGAATTCCACCACTGACCCTGAACTTGAAATAATGCACATACATGGAATTGAAAGATTGAAAAGTTCGGATTCAAGGAAACAAGATGAGGATAGATTCGAATGAACTAAAATTAATTTCGATACATAGGATTTTAAATTTACCCACTAAACCTCACGAATAACTTGTTTTGAGCAACCTAGATAACGGGTAAAGAACAAACCAAGAAAGTTGTTTAAGATCAAAATCACGCCACAATCTAATTTAGTTCATAAGTGATGTTTAATTCTTAAATTGAAAAGAACAAGAGAGGTTTCTCTTTTTAATACAGCCGGCGGCACATGAGAGATAATCTGATCAAAAGTTGCCTTTTTCTAACTCTAAAGACTTGGGCTAAATAATACATGAAAGTCTGAAATAAATATAACTTAAAACAAGTCCAAAATAGAATAATAAAAAACACACCTAAGCCTGGTTCAATGCCCTCCCAAGTCTGATCAAAGACGCGCCTCTCTTCTTGAGCTTAAGTGATAATGCGCAGCTCGATAAAATGGTCTTCAATTTCCAAGTAGGTCTAATCTAAAGATTTGAGATAAATGAATCAATTTAGGTTGTGATTCAAATAACTCTCCTCTAATAGGCTTAGTGCACTCCATCATCTCCACAAATTGGCCCACATGCATATGGAAAGCTTCTTTGAGTCTCTCGGTCTTAGCTTTGGATATAGGTCCAACTAAAATGACAAGTTCACTCCCGTCACGCATGCTATCTTCGTAGTAATTTTTACTCCTGCTCACATCGGCTGAAGGGATCACCATCAGTGACGATTCAAAAGAAGAAAATATGAAATCATATATTGGAGTTGGAAGAATTTTCTAAGTTGGAGACGACCTTATATGGAACAGAAAACAGGATTATTGGCTTTTGTGGGGAAGGATTTGTGATAAAGGAGAAAGAGGACTATGATATGAAAAGGTTAATGGTAGAGGAAAGCTCCTAGAAAGAATTAGTTGAAGAATATATTAGTGATTGTGTTAGTTGTGAGGTTAGTAATAAGGAAAAGGATAGCAATATCAATCAAGATAATATCATAGAGAATGACTCAAAAGGATCCGAAGAAGGGATTGAAGCAATTTGGGTTGCAAAAGCAATAAAAGCATTGGCCCTGGAACTTAAGAACCATAAAAAAAAAAGAGAACAAATAATGGGAGAGAGTGATTTAGAGCATATTTAGTTCAAGGCCGAAAAAGGCCAGTTGGCATATGAAAATGAGCTTATTGAAAACTCAACCATCTTGAAGAAGGGAAGTGTGGTAGAGTTTACGAGGATAAATGCCAAAATGAGGCACTCAAAGAATTGGATAATTTTGGTGTTTATGATGCTAAGGGTATTGATCCTACTGCTATTTCTTTTCTTCTTTTTTTTTTGCTTAAAAGGAAACTGACGAATACAACTTACAAAACAGATAGGAAGAAACAGGTTCTTGACTTATCCTCTAAAAGGATATGATGACACCCGTTAGGTGTAGTATCAAAATAAGTGACACCAACTACAAAATGTTCTGTGTAGGTAGCGAGTCAGTCGGCATATCTGTTGCTCTCTTGATAAAGATGTCGATGAACAACAGTTCAGTTGCAGGTAAACAACTTGTGTATACCCCTAACGATGGGATTGAGGACCGAAGAGTGGTTGTCCAAAGAAGAAAGGATATTGTGCATGGCGGGATCTATAGTAAAAAATAATAAACAATGCCACATTGGCATTAACATAACATTTACCTGACATATAGTTAATCCCATCAAATTTTTATTGATTTCGGATTTGTTTTACACATTTTAGAAATATTAGGATTCAAATTGAATGCTTTAAAATGTTACGGTTTAATTTGTATTACGTTATAAACATTAAGGTTAAAAATATACTTTTGGCCAAATTCAATTTACACTTTGGTCGGGTCGGCCTAATGAGGCCCAACTTCAAGCCCAAACTTAAAAAGACACATGGGTCAATCGGCCCATTCCTCCAAGATGACCTAATTCCTACAGGTATTTACTATATAAACTCATTATCTCGC
>JANZLX010000002.1:34639633-34658505 GCA_025531955.1 Erythroxylum orinocense
CCGTCTCTAAATTTCTGTTCCGTTCCGTCTCCAGCTACCGGAGACAACAACCAAACACAGCGTAAATTTCTGTTCCGTTCCGTCTCCAGCTACTGAAGACAGCAACCAAACACAGCGTAAGAACCGATTGGGGATAAAAGGGCTTGTCTGATCAATTCAAGATATTGTGTGATAAAAAAATAATAATAAACAATTGAATATTGCACAAAACCCTCAATAAAATGGTATTATATATATATGAGAAATAAAACTCTTCTAAAACAAGTTAGGTATATGATGGCACATAAAAATTTACTTATCACATGTTAAGGTGATGCATTATTGATATCAATATGTGTACTTAACTAGGTGCTTATTACATCAATTACTTAAACATCGTATAAGTTATGGATATGTCAAAAAAAACTTGGTTTATCACGTCTGAAACCTTGGAGACATATCACTAGTATTCATGATCCATCATATAAGTACATGGAATTACTTACTATTGGGAAGAAGAGTATCTTCAAAAGATATTTCAAGCATTCTAAAAGGTATATGTTTACAAGTGAATAACATAATAATTGAATTTAAGTCACGGGATATCACATTCTAATACAAGCAAGTAGATGATAAAAACTTATCTTTAAAGGAGATATTAGGTTGATTCAGAAAAGTGTAAACAATGTGTAGTATAGAGATATGTTCCTCATAATCTTCAATTACTTGTCATATTAGTGGATTAGTTCCTAAATGACATTTTGATGTTGAAGGGAAAACCTTATTATAGTTCCATAAAAAAATAGCGAGTTTGAGATATGTGAAAAGACTTTATTCATTCTTGCCAATGACGAATGAGTTGTAAGGATGAATGAGTTAAAGTAATAGAAGAAGAACTAATTTTGATAACCTCAAATTGAATCTTAGACTTGGTTAATCTTCCTAAAAGATGTAAATCTATCATAATAACAAATTTTCAAATTAAACGAAAGGCTAATAGTAGTATTAAAAAATAAAAAGTGCGATCTTAAGCAAAAGGACATACGCAATAAGAAGGGATTGGTTATAAGGAGACATTATCATCTATTGTAAGGCTTACATTTGTTCGATCAATTATAACTTTAGTGGTTAAATATATGTATAAAATGTGTTATTAATAATAAAAGGCAAAACCCTTTTGATACACTAAATTTGGCTTAGTTATTAAAAATAGAGAACTAGATGAATAGATCTATATTAAACAACCAATTTATTTATGTTTAGAAATATCAAAGGAATAAAATGTTTGCATTGTTTAATTCATTCTATGGTATAAAGCACTCTTCAAGGAAATTGTATATTCATATTAATTTTAGTATAATTGACGAGGATCATTGTGTATATATTAAAAGATCTAATGACAAATTTGTAATTTTATTGTTATATGTGTATGATATTTGGATAGCTAGTAATAATCAATCTATTAATAAAATCAAAATAATAATAAAAATAATAGTGATAATAATGATAAATTGGCTATTAACTTATATTAAAGACGAAGGAATGTGTTAGATTGCATATAATCTACCAATCTTTTTTACAAGTTACATATGTATCAAGTAAATACTGGCATAATTTTGTATATAAGATTGTAAAATATTTTTTATGCCTAATGCTAAAGGTGATTGTCTATGCAATAGGAAGTACCCACAAGCCCTCAAAGAGTGTGGCTTGATGGTTAAGAGCGGAGCTTGACTTCGGTTAGATCCTAAGTTTGATTCCATGCTAGCCCCTCTTGTAAGAGCCTGGGGCAGCCAGGATTTTACCTATAAGTGGAGAACTAGTTGGGTCCTCGATGATTAGGTGCACCTGCTTGACCCACCTGTGAGGTAATGCGTCAATTGCACTCTTAGAGAGGTGTGCCAGCTTGGCTCCCCTACGAGGTTTGCTCGAATCTAAAAAAAAAGTACCCACAAATGTCACAAGAAGAGGAATAGATGAAGAAGGTTCTTTATTCTAATGCAATCGATAATCTCATTTACATTATATTATGTATGAACAAGTGCATTAGAAAGCAATAAAAAATATTAAGGTATAATAAAGATCCCAAGTATCAATGCAAAATCAAGCACATAAATACCAGAAACAACTACTTTATTATGTAGGGATAAAGGTACGTACTATCAAATCTCTCCAGACTCTACTCTATTGTGAGACTTCGGACTGAATGTGATGATAATGATGATGACATAATACCTCAAAAAGAAGTGAACTTGGAGTATATTCCTAGGAGATAATTAATAGCAAATCATATGAACAAGTTGATTTTGAGATAACGTTTTCTATATATGTTAGGTCATTAGGATCGGTAGGGTTTAAATTTTGATTTTATATTATTTCTATGAATATTTATAATACTTATTATTAGTGATATCTTATTTGTCATTAAGTACTTAATGCAACATGTGTTTGATCAATCATTTTATTGATTTCTAAAATAAAATTTAGATAAAAGTTTAGTTACAAAATATGAGAATGCTTAATTTTAGAGTTGAGTGTGGCCCTAGGATAAATGTTGAAATGAGTAATGAACATTTAGGCCTAGATAAAGGTAGTATGTTGAATAGATGCAAGATGCCTTCTCACACAAGTAATTGCCTTCATTACTTTATAAGAATAGATATAAGTCAAGTTAAAAAAAAAATTTATCTAAGAGATAAACGAGAGCTTAAGACTTAAAATTTAGGTATGACAATTAGGCCCGGGCCGTCCCCGGAAACAAATGATGTCTTTTTATAAATTTGAAAAAAAAAAGATAAATTGGGCTTGCTATTCTCGGTTAGCCTTCGGCCCATCTGATCACAGATCACAGAGCCCTGGGTCTGGCCGGGGCCCGACCCAGCCACTGCCATCCATAAACTTAATTGCCGTTTTGGGAAAATTCGCGAGTACCTTAGGAGCACACCATCGTCCCTCCTCTGATTTGCTAATTTAGCCCGAGAGAGTGTAAGGGACTCAAGAAAGGTCCAATCTTTAATTCAATCATGGTGTGTTCTTGTTATCTTTACCTTCAAGTTCCTTTTCTTGTCCTTTTGTCTTCTTTAATTTTGCTTCTCAGCAAACTGAAAGCTTGTTAGGGTTGCAATTACTTTTTTTAAAAATTGTTCTTCGTTATGAGATTGGTTTTTGCTTGATTCTTTAACGGTGACCTGATTTGGAAGGTTCAGAGCCGTTTGGTGCAATTATGTGAACCCTTTGTATCGGTGCTTCTCTACTTTTTGTTTCAGTGATTTTCTTTTTCTTGTGGCTTTTGCTATTTAGTTTTTGATTAAACGGATTTCACTTATAAATTTCTGTTGTTGCATCATTAAAAGGATGTTCATTTTTTTGGGAAGATTATCTGTTTTGAAGTTAGAGCAATTAAGAGTTTTGGTTAAAGGGGTAGTTAAAGGGTAACTGATCGATACTATAATCTGGCTTTTATGGAGCAGGCTTTTGGGATGCTGTTGAATCTTTTTGAGTGAATGCTGCGATTGTATACAATAGTTGCAGGAAATCTGTGATCGACTATGTTAATTGTTTAATTCTTGTGTCTGAGTAGGAAGCCATTTTCTGAAGCAAGTTTTCCATGTTTTAAGAGCTTGTTAGCATCACTTACAAGGACCTTTGATTGCTAGATCCTTGCCAAAGGTTCTGGGAAGTTGTCTTTTGTGGGGATCAAACTCATACTGTACTTCTGTTTTGGCTTGATAGAACTTTTTTTTTTTCTTGTTGTTTACAAGCTTATAGAGTGTCTTAGGCTTGTTCCACGTAAGTCTCACCTTATGACAGAAACTAGAGCAATTCTTATGTCATTTGGAATTGGCTTATTGTTAATTTGTTCATTTCATACCACTTTTGTTCCTGTTCTTTTTTGTAGTCCTGTGTTCTGTAAATGCCATTTGGGTTCATGGATTTTTGGAAGCTCTAAAATTTGATTCCTCTGTTTTCTGTCTAGGATGATCCTGAGTTGGAAGCAATCAGACAAAGAAGAATGCAGGAACTCATGGCTCAGCGTGGCATGGTAATTTCACTTTATGTGTTTAGAGGTTGCTATAAACTAAGTGCCGCAAAGTGTGATTAACTCAGATTTTCTACCTCAAACCTTATAATTAACAGGGAAATCAGCAAAACTCTGAACAACAAAAGGCTCAGGAAGATGCAAAGAGGTTAGCTTACTTTAATGGTATCTAATCACTCATTTTTACTACTATTGGACCTAGTTTGCATTTGTTTTTCAATGTGCTGTAAATAATTTTTTTAAAAAATAAAAAAAAATAAAATCAAACTTACAATTTTTTTTTACTTTTCATTTAATTGTTTTAAATGTGTGCTCTTCATGAAATTATTACTTTCATGTTTTCAAAATGCTTAGAAAACAATGAGTGACAGAGTTAGTTTCATTTACCTGTTCCTGTTTTCAAAGCTGAAAACTCTTTTTGGACATGGTTACCAAATTGTCTTTGATATTGTTTTGGAGTTGGCATCTAAACCATGGATCATGTGATGTAGGGAGGCTGAAGAGCACAGACAGATGATGCTCAGTCAGATTCTATCCTCTGAAGCTCGAGAAAGACGTTAGTTCAAACTAATCTTGAAATTACGAGTTTCTTCATGCTGGTTTGTACTTGGTTTGATGTTTTCAGCTTGCATGATTTTCATATTATTGGTCTCCTAGCTGTCACTCTCTAATGTCCATCGTGAAAACATCATACTCTTGGCACACATATTTTCTGTTAATTGGTCTCTGATGGCATACATTGCGAACTTCATATGGCACCCTTTAATCATGATGTTGGATATTTAAAATTGGATTTTTCTCTGAAATACTTATCTTCGAAATGGTTTAATAATCATTAAATCATGTGTATGAGGTTGTTCTTCTGTGCATGTCCACATATTCAGTGGAGTAAGATATGCATCTGATTTGGTTCATTTTTAGGATGTAGAGGTGATTGATTACAACTTTGATCTCCTATATTTTCAGCAGCTGACAATATTTCTTTTATTGCAGTGTGGAGAATCGGATTTTTTTACTATATTTCACTTGTCATTTCTCCTGAAAGTCACATATATTAACCTGCTGCAATGAAATCTATGCAGTTGCTCGAATTGCTTTAGTGAAACCTGAGAAGGCAAGAGGAGTTGAAGATGTAATACTGAGGGCTGCTCAAATGGGCCAGATAGTTGAAAAGGTATGCTAGTTTTTGTTGTTTCCTTCCTTTTTTGTGTTTATGGCCAATTGAGAATTTGAATCCGTGAAAAGTAACCACTGTTATTGCTTTTTTTTCCTCCTTAATCTTTTACCTTTGCAGGTTTCTGAGGAGAGGCTTATATCACTCCTAGAACAATTCAACAACCAGACAACTAAACAGACTAAAGTCACAGTAAGTCATGAAACTTCCACATCTGCTACAATATTGAGAAAATTCTGGTAAAATTCTGACATTTCCCATAATTACCTCTGTTTCTCCAGATCCAAAGGCGAAGGAATGTCCTAGAGGATGATGATTAACGTGACGTATATCATGCAGTACAATGAGTGACAGACGATGTCCTTGGAAACTCGTATTTTGTACACTTAAAAATTTGCCTCTTATAAGTTGTTCTTGTCATATGTCTCTGTTTGAGAGAGAGATTTGGATGGCATTAACAAAAACAGGAGCATAAAGTCAATTTGATTATGAACTTGGCGTGGAATACAATGTCTAATAGTACCCGATTATAGGCCAATCTTGAATGCCCTGAATCTTATCTTGATCAACTTCAACACGTTTGATAGACACTATATAACCTAAAAAGGATGTTTTTGGGTCTAACCGAATCAACACAAAAAACTAGTCCTACAAAAGCTAGAGTGCAATTTTGCAGATGCGTTTAAGTGTTGCTCAACCGATGGGTAGTAAATCATGATACTATCAAAGAACATCAAAACAAATCTTCTTAGGTATGACCTGAAAAGATGGTTTATTGCATCTCAAAAAGTTGGAATTTTTGGTGAGACCAAATGGTATGATTATGAACTTGTAATCCGAATCCAAAAAACTGATTTAGTCAAATTCAAAATTTTAAAAATAAGGATTTGCAGGGCCTAACGATGGAAGGTTTGGAATTTGGAATGAGATGTATGGAATGTGTGTGTGTGTTTGTAATGGTGGTAGAGAACTAGGTTCCTGAGAAACGTGTTTAGACGTCTGAGCTAAAGCTTGAATTTTGGATACTGGATCTGATATTTGATCGTTAACTATCATGTGTATGTAGATCCTATGCTCGGAGTATAGATGGAACTGCATCTCTTTCTCTGGGGTGTTCGTATTTGGGACATGACATGACCACCGCACCAGTCTCCATCCTGTTACGTGGAGAAAGTGAAATCAATTCGTAATATCAAATTATCAATAAGAAGGCAGATAATGGATATAGTGGATATCCTCTTTTAGCTCTTCAACACCCAAATTAGCACCGAATCAAGCGAAGCCAATACATTTCTCTGAAGTTTACGTGTGCTCTGTGTCGGTCTCTGCCAATATTTCGGATTCTTCTCCTTTTCCAACCTTTTCATAGCTAAATCCTTTCCTCTTTGGTTTTCTGATCCTTGTATCTGCTTACATGCTTATTGTCAGAAACCAAAGGTAAAATCCTTCGTTTTAGCGGCTGTTCGGTCTTCCGCTCATACCCAGATGGAAAAAGAGCCTCTATTGCCGTATCAGAGTCCAAGAAAGAGATCGTTTTTACCACCTCCGGTGCTCTGTCCACTGCCTGAGCATAATGAAGTTTCTCTGCCGGTTCCGATCACTCCATCGGAGCTTAAAGACCGTCTTATTTTTGGACCGTCTCCACCGTCTCAGAGCGACGCTTCACCTCTGTTTGCGCTCACATCACCAACACCATCCTCTTCAAATCAAGAATTTGGTGACGTTCTTCACGAGTCACCCCGTCATCAACAACAGTTGATGCAGCAACAGTCTTGGTTGATTGATCCCAATTACAAATGGACCAAGACCAATCTTCACAGGTCCAAAACAGCACCTGCTATGGCTGTGATTAATGACCTCAAGCAATCTGTAGTCCAAAAGCCACAATTTGGCAGTCAGTCTATTGTGCGTCAAGCTGTTGTTCTCTTGCTGTTATATTTGGCCTTTGGTGTGCTCATATATTCTATTTATAAAGATAGTTTTGCTGCAACTGAAACGCACCCGGTTGTTGATGCGTTGTACTTTTGTATTGTTACAATGTGCACCATTGGGTATGGCGATATTACCCCGACTAGCACAGCAACCAAGTTGTTTTCGATTTTGTTTGTGTTGGTGGGTTTTGGGTTCGTTGACATTTTGCTTTCTGGGATGGTGAGTTATGTGCTTGATTTGCAAGAGGAGTACTTGTTGAGGAACGTCACGAGAGGTGGTGAAAAAGATAAAGCGGGTTCTTATATTATTGATGTAAAGAAAGGGAGGATGAGGATAAGAATGAAGGTGACTTTGGCATTAGGTGTAGTGGTTCTTTGTATTGGAATTGGTGGTGGCGTTATGCATTTTGTGGAGAAACTTGGATGGTTGGATTCGTTTTATCTCTCTGTTATGTCAGTTACCACTGTAGGATATGGTGATAGGGCCTTTAAGTCCATGGCTGGTCGTATTTTTGCCTCCATTTGGTTGCTTGTTTCTACACTTGCTGTAGCTCGAGCATTCCTATACTTGGCTGAGGCTAGGGTCGATAAACGCCATAGGACGATGGCTAAATGGGTGCTTGGGCACCATATGACTGTCTCTGAGTTTCTTGCTGCAGACATTGACCAGAATGGTTTTGTGAGGTATGACTCTGCTTCTGATTAAATTCTGTTGCATACTGCAAGTTTGCAATTGTTTGTTAAGTTGGTATTGGTTTATTGCCAAGGTACTTTCAGTCTCCTTCTAATTAAACTGAATGAACAATGGTTAGTATAGTTCTGAGTATGCACTTGCATTTCATGCGACTGAGTTAATTGATTCCACGTTTGTGTATTATCTTGCTTAGAAAGGCTCATGTAAACCACATCCAATTTCTATGTTACTGAAATCTGAATGAGCAAGATGCATCTCAATTCTGTATGACGTTTGATATGTTAATATCTTTTACTAGACATTGTAAAGAATAAGATGGTAGTTTACAGGAATTGATAGTTCGCAATAGATTCAGTAAGTGTAGGGTAAATGTTTTGCTTTTATTGAGTGCAGACTTCGCTAGTATTTGAAGTAGAGTTACAAGTGATATCAGGTATAGTCTTATGAGTAGATATCTAATCATATGTTTCCTATGGTCTGGTGACTCAGATTAGGGTGCTTGAAGTTTGAAATTTAGATGCCAGTTTACTTGTTTCAGTTTCTAAAGTTTGCGAAGTTTGAAAATTTCATGGAACACAGAAAGTTTGTCGAGTTATTTTTGGTTGGCTTTTGCAAGATCTCTGGTAGGAGGTTACCTTTATTTTCTTTAAATCTGTTATATTATGTTGTTAATCTAACCAAAAGATTTTTGAACTTCTGGATTAACTTTCTGTTGCATCCTCTGCATATGAGAATTAAATCGGTGTCTGTTAACATGTATTATAAAAAATGTCCTGCTCCATTTTGTGCTGAAGAAACAATAGTAAGTATTTTTTCTGCCATGGATCGCCGGAAAAATAGTGGTCCATCTAATCGCTTTATACCATATTTTATTCCCCATGATATGAACCTTCATTGTGTTTTCTGCTCTATTCCACCTCAATATGTGAAATCTTTGATGGGATTTCTTCTATGCAAGAAGCAGATTTGGTTCTTTACTGCCAAGTTGTTGGTCCCCACTCAAAAGGCAGATTTGTGTCTTTAGTAAATCTGACCTCATGTATCAGAAGCAATTTCTTTATTCACAAGGCACTTCATTGGATGTTTTCCACGTACTATATCTGTATTCCTTGCTCAACTCTTTGTATAACCAACATGCTATACTTTCAACAACTTCCGCTCTAAGATCTGCATTTAATTAATGAGAATCGAAGCTCTAGAGCAAAGTACCAAACATTTGTCTCTTTTGGCTTTAGAAATGGATCCTACTGTTTCAGTTGGGTAAGTTTTTGAGGATCATTTTAGTATGAAACAATGGTTGGATGGTTAAACTGCATTGGCTGTGCATAGGCTTTATCCATACCTGACCTCTAGCTAACTCTACCTTCAAGTACATACTTGCCAGGTGAAAGTATACTACAAATGATATTTGTTCATTGATAGTTTATTGACCCCATTCACAACAGATTTTTAAACTTGGAATAATAGCTGCTGCTTAACTTTCGTGATATTTATAGTTGGTGATTAACGTCTTTGCTAATTACAAAATTAATTTCTTGGTATTTGCTTACGTGTAAGTGGTGTCACACTATGGCCTACTGGTAGGCGCCCATGAAATTGAAAAATAATTCTTATTCTGGGAGCATATAGAGTTGTAATGTTAAGAGTTGATTAGTTTAGGAGGACAAAACTTGTGTTATGAATTTCAACCTACCTGTAACTAGATTTCGAATTCCCACTAAATGTGGCTTTTCCCCTGCTGAACTTGTCTGAGTGCTATATCAGTATCAATACCATGAACAAATTCAGTTTATCATGAGAATGTTGCATTATTTTGCATTTGCAATATTACTTTCATTATGCCCATAAAGGAGGAGCTGAGAATAAAGATGATCTGAATTGAATGATGACCATACTATGCACACAATCTGAAGGAAATCATGCAGATGCTTTAGAATTTATTATGAAGCTATGTAAGTAGCAACATGATATACTCTAATATAGGAGACTATTATTCCTGTGATAGTCCTTTCTTGTACCCTTTATCTGAACTCCTTTACGTTATTGTTGGTTTTTTGTCTTTTCCATCATAAATCTGTTGTTTAGGTTGAACTCAACTTGTGCCAAACTGATCATATTGCCTTTTCTGATTACTACCATTGAATTTGTTTCTGCAGTAAATCTGAGTATGTCATATATAAACTCAAAGAGATGGGAAAAGTGTCAGAAAAAGATGTCATGCAGATATGTCAGAAGTTTGATATACTTGACAGTGGAAATTGTGGAAAAATAACTCTTGCTGATCTTTTGGAGAATCAAAATTCATAAAGAAGCACCTTCTAGCAAGTCTTTGGATGGAACTACCAAGTCATGAGACGATTTCAGTGGATTATGAGCGAAAGGGTTAGTTTCTCCTCTGATTAGATGCCAAGTTGCAATGTGTTTCTGCCAACTTGGTTGCCAAGATCAGTTGATCCTCTTTCACATCTATCCTAGTTGATTAGTCTCCATTCCTAAAGCATTTAGTTGTAATTCTGTTGACATTTTCAGCTTAGCATATGCTGTGGTTTGTTCAATAGAATGGCCTGGGTGAATGGGAGAACAGCTATGCTGATAGATTCATGTAAAGATGGATAAAGAATCTGATTAGCACAAGGGGATCCTAGATAATATCAATTTTGCAGATGCCAAGAAGTAGGATCGGCAGTTCTATACTAGTTTAGTCCTTACACAATGTAAATTCCAAGATGAAGATATGTATTTTACTCTCTTTGTGATCTTACTAGCACTTTGTTTCATCTTAGTTGATAGTCATCAATATAAGCAATGACTTTTACCTGATGAACTTTGATGGTTTCACAGTATTTTCTTTTAGATTTGATCGACTTCTTTTGGTTAAATACAAAGTTATATGAATATGTGTCCACTTACCCCAAAAGTCGTGTTTAGATTAATATAACAACAACAACAACAATAATCCAGTAAAAATTTCGCTGAAACGTAAAATTTGAAGAGATTTAATGATACATAATTTTATCCCTTATTAACAGAGAAGCTGTTTCTTAAATGTAATATATGGATCCTTACTAGCGAAAGGAAGGTAGTTTCTTTACTTTGTTATGAATTGTCAATTGTCTCATTTTGATGTGATGGGAGCAGAATTGTCGGTCAATCTTTTTACCTTTAATTTTGGGTAGAATCATTTCAGCTAGTCAAGGACTGTGCTTAGACATTTGTCAATCAAGTGGGTTGAGAAACATCATCATCTCATGGAATTTCAACTTGGTCTTGTGGTATGAATATTCAACAACGCCTGTATCTGATTTTTATTTGTTTCTTTAAAAGCACAGCCACAATGCAACTTCGCATCCTTACTCTTAATTCTCAAGCTGCTCTGCTGCAAGAACGGTTCAACACTTGCGAGCTATGGGTTTATGGATATCCCGAAAAGCTTTCTTTGCCGGCCATCACATGGTCATCAATCTAGTTCTAGTCTACTGAACTTTGATCTCGGGCGTAAAGTAGGGCGAAACTTTATGGTCAAGCTCAGAGCAATTTACATGATGAACACGAGTTGGAGGAAATTAGTGCACACCGACTCAGTCACAGCCTCTACATGTTTTCAACTTTGACATGCACTTTTAACTTCTAGTGAGTTAGTAAGTATGACCGAGTGAACTAAGACCTTGAAAAATAATAATTCAAAAGAACGAACCCTTAAAGGAAAAATAAGAAGACATAAGAACTCTACAATCAGTCAATTTTTTGGTTCGATTCCAATTTTACGATGGTTTAATTTCGATATAGAAAATATCGAAAAAAAAAAGATATATACAGCTTGTCTGGTGGAGTGGGAGTATGGGATCAAAATACCCTGTGCTTGAATCCCCTATTTTAACTTTTTTTTTTGAATAAAATTAACATTAGCGTTAAAAACAGACAAAGGTAGGAAAGATAAAGAAAACTAACCCAAGCCAACAGGCTTACCCCGTACACCCGAAACCTAGTAGCCTTTCCCCCTTAACAAAAACAGAAGCCGAACAATCTGAATTTAAAATGGAGACTAAACAAGAAGAACGATCAGTCCAATGATGTGGGTTTGCATATAATAAGGCTACCCTGGCTAAAGCATGAGCCGCCTTATTGGCAATCTTACGCGTCCATTGAAAGGACAAGTAAAGAAAATGTCGCTTGAATGATAAACAATCAAGGGTCAAAATTCCAATCTCAGACCGATTTGGCGGAGGAGTTAATATTGATTAAACAGCTGCCAAACAATCCGACTCCACAATGACCTTGGCAAGCTGTTGGTCTTTTAGCTAAGAAAGAATTTCCCTTATAGACATAATTTCCGCAAGAACTGGGTCAAACAGGACAGGGAAAAAACTTGAAATAGCAATCACAAACCTATCTCGTGCGTCCCTAAGAACCGCAGTAAAGTCTTCCGTTTGAACATCCTCTGGAGAAACAACGAACACGCTGTCTTCTTTCTCTCGAATAGAGAGCCTTTGCAACCCTGAATCCATGAAGCTAAAACGAAAATCTAAGAGAGATCAAAGTAAAAATAATACCTAGATCTCACCTTGCACATGAACGGCAAGACTAACACTTGCACTCGTAGAGAGAAAGAGAGGCAAGACCTAAAAGAGAGATGATAATCGCCTATTTTATTTTGATCGAGCTTGTCATATATGATTTGTCTAGTGTGAAGTATCTGATTAGTGTAATTTACAGTCTATTGCATTAATCCATAGATTTACTCACTACGTATTAAGACAGAGACTATAGATTATCCGTTTCAAAAAATAAAGTGTCGCAGCTGATGACTTCACTTTGTCCTGCTCAACCGACTGAGTAAAATTTTGGTGCCGAGGCACGTTGTTAGACTGCAGGATTTCCTTGGAATTGGTCAGAAGAACTTGTGGGTATTATTAGGGACCATGAAAAAAGCTTTGAATGATGATGACAATGGTGCAGAGCTTGAGATTACATTGTCCAAATTGGAATAATGGAGCAGATGGTGAAGTTTGATTAGGTCAAGTTGACTATCGTTTTCAATTAAGTCGATGCCCAACAGATTACATCAAAGTAGGAAAGAATGTCGACTAATCACACTTTTAGTTTCAGATTGTATAAAATTTCAATCCCAAGAGTAATAATTTAATACGGTAGCCTTGGAGTTTTTCCAAACCCTGGTAGTATATGATAGTGATGTGAAGCTCGAGAGGACCGTAACCATAAATTATAAGAAGAAGATGGTAACTAGGACCAATTATGAACTGGTTTGATAACCTGCTAGCATTAATAAGCCAACTCACTCATTTGCTCCTGTCTTGTTACTCCACCTATGTCTTCCTTTCTAATCATTTCCTCGTTGAGACTTAGGAGAGGGCTTCATTGGATTCATGCGCCCTTTTTTCAATCCATACACCAATTAGATCAAAAGTTAAACCAGAAAGATACGAAGATTTGGATGATACTTACAGGCGTTCAATCGGTGGAGGTGAAGACCGATTGCCTTCTTCTGGTGCAATGTTTCCATGGATCTAACATGGGCATCAATGAGCTGGGAATATTCATGACCGAGTGTCACGCCACGGTTGCAGGTTTTCAGTCTTTTACTTTTACCTGGATTCCTAGACATGTTAATAAGGTAGCACACATGTTAGCTCAAGCAGCTACTCGATACCCCAATAGATCTAATTGGGATCGACCGTCAGCTTTTTTATTGGATACTCTCGACTGTGACGCTGGTTTATCTATATAATTAAACTCATGTTCAAAAAAAAAAAAACAGGTTCTATCAGTATTAGGCTGTCATAAAATTGTTTGTTTCGTTAGGTTTCTTTCATCAATTGCATTACAGAGAAAGCAAAAACTAATAGGACTTGCTATATAGATGAAACTGGGGCAGAGGAAGGTGATACATACCAATCATGTCCACATCCAAGAGATTCCATTTCACATTGAACATAGCTAACCCAAAACCTACTCTTTCTATATCGACAGCGACTGAATAATCCAAAGGCTACCCTTTTCTGCCACACGTAAGAGAAAGCAAGGTCAACATTGTCATGCTCTTTTGTTCTTGTGTGTATAACCCAATCACTTCAGTAAGTCATCTTTCTCAAGTAACCACCAATATTATAACCATCAGTTTGATCTCATTAGATTCCTCACACCCATATAATATCTATCTCTCCAAGTTTTCATATCCTTCCATGGTTGATTGTGATTCATATTACTTTAAACAAGCGTATGTGAGTTCATTCCTTTTGGTTTTCAAATTCAACACACTAAACTCCAAATTCCATATTCTATTTGGATTCTTCTTTAGCAAGGAAAACAAAAAAGAATGCCACAATGCAATCTATTCTTTCGAATTCACTCACTAAGTAAAGAGATTTAAGGTTTAATAGATTCAACCGTCTTATACTATTATAAAATTAATTAAAGAGTGAATAAGATTAAAGAATTTGAAATATAGTTAAAAGAGATTGTTCTTATTCATCAAAAAATTTGAAATTTAATTAAAAAATAGATAATTTTAATTTATTTATTTTAATTTATAAGACGTTATTAACTTACAAAATTAATCGATTAATGAATAAATAACAAAAGTTATTAAACTAAATCAAACCAAAAAATTAAACGATTAAAAATTTTTACAGTTCTTCATTGATTACAGTCAGAATGTCTGACACGTAATCTAATTTCTTTTCTCGAGGTCTTTAACCTTATTAGACCAGCTCACTGGGCTATTTGTCATGTGCCTTACCTTGACTCTTAGCTTAACTTATTATTATTTTTAACACTAATCAAAAGTTCAAGGACTAATTGGTATGTATATAAGTGAAAGAGTATATATTCATGTTATGTCTATCTTCTAGTTAGTAGACTTCTGGCTTTTCACGGTAATGTGACATGCATTAGGAAAAGCAATCCTATGGTGAGAGCTACTTGATCTTTTACCCTATGACATGTAAATAAATAGGCTAAAAATTCATTTTTGAAGTACAACTAACATTTTGAAGTGTTCAGATTGAACCTCAACGTTTTCAAAACATTCAAAACAAATTTTAAGTGGATGAAAAATTTATCGGGGTTAATTATTCGCCACGTTAATATTGAAATAACATTATTTTTTTAAAAAATAATAAGTAAGTCTCATTGTCATATAAAATGTAGGACTCACTATTTAAAATATATAAATGTGAGTCTCATTGTTACATATCAAGTCAGACCTATTGTCTGATTAATCTAAAAAATTAATTATATATCATGTTTTCCTTTTAAATAAAAATAAAAATAAATTAAGTTGTTAATATTAATATAGTTATATTTTTATCAGTGATAATTATTATATATTAGATAAAATTAAAGATAAATTATTTTAATCTCTTAAATAATATTTATTAACAAATTAGTAATAAAATTATTTTCTTTTATTTTATTAAAATAAATAATTTAAAAATGAACCTTTTGTTTATAAATTAATATTTATTTAAAATATATTTTAAATTATTAAATCAAATTTTATTTGAAATTTATATATTTTGAAGATATTGTAAATTTAATTATATTTATTAGCAATTATTAAATTAAATTAAATTAAATTATTCGTAATTCTTATTAATAATTAATTTTAATTAATTAAATATAATATTAAATTAAATTATTCATAAAACAGAAAATAAAAATAAAGAGAGCTTAAATTGATTGATGACGAAAGGTCGGATCAGCAAGAGCGGGAGGAAACATGCGGCAAGAGATCGACCGCGTGTGGGGGCCGTCATAGTGTGGGCTAAGGTCAAAAAGGTCGGTTCCAGTCCCGAAACGTGGAAGCATTCTATTTGCTATTGCCAAATATAGTTGAACGTTTGAATCTTTGACCCCTAACCTGTCACCTCCCAAAAGGAGACCTCGTGCCTGACTATCCGCCCTTCGCCTCTTATATTCACACTTCCAAGTTCTCACACCCTCTTTTGAAGGCCCACGAAAGATATGATAAGAGAGGGGAGGAGGGAGTAGCTGATATAGAACGATAGGTTGGAAAAAGTATGTAAAGGGGAAAATGTCTCCGTATGAGAAACCAGTTTCTGCTGTTCTAAATGGAACTTGTTTGTCAACGATCTTTGTGAAGTTGTAAAGTTGAACAGTGCTTGTGCAGGTTACTTTCAAACTCAGACCTTCCTTAATCCTTATATACCTCCATCTCTTAATATATGCTTATCTAACAAAACAAGAAAGCTAGCATAATACAGAGGGACATTAAGAGTCTCTCTCTAGCTATCTTCCTCCATGTCTGATGAACACACACACTTATACTACCAGCCTTCACTCTTTTATGGTGATGACATCTACACTCACAAGCCTCCTCCCTCTGTAGTTGCTTCTTCATCATCTTATGCTACTACTACTACTACTACTCAGCATGGATTTGATCCGTCTCCATACATGAGCTTCTCTGAGTGCTTGCATGGATCTGTGGATTACAATTTGCTCACCAAATCCTTTCCCTTATCGCCTTCCTCGTCAGAGGTGTTTTCATCTATAGAAGGTAAACCGAATCCTCTGCAAGTTGGAGAATTAGGTGGCGGCTCTGGTGACGGTGACGTTGGTGGAAACATTGATAATAATGCTCCGGCAACACCCAATTCTTCTGTTTCTTCTTCATCAAGCGAGGCAGGTGGGGAAGCAAATTCAGAGAAGAACAAGAAGGAAAATGATCAAGCAAAAGATCAGTCCGAGGATGGAGGAGAATCCTCTAAGAAAGGGTAAGTACATGTTTAGTTGTGTGTCCAACACGTTTATGTTTTTTCTTTCACACGCTCCCAAGATGGTGCAACAACTGTATGTGGATATGCAATGAACAGGAACAAGGGAAAGATGAGCAAGAAAGGAGACAAGAGGCAGAGAGAGCCAAGGTTTGCCTTCATGACCAAGAGTGAGGTTGATCATCTGGAGGATGGATATAGATGGCGGAAATATGGACAAAAGGCTGTCAAGAACAGTCCTTACCCAAGGTACGAATAATTTCTGAAACAAATCACTTGATCCAGCTTTTTCTTTAATCACTCCAGTATTGAACAGGACATGTTTTTGCATCGACTCTCTTTTGCCCATCTTGGTTGCCAAAAAAGTCAAAAGAGTACAACAGCTTAAATTGAAATTTTGGTTGGCTTGTCAAATGCCATTCCCCTTTACCATTGATGCTTTAAAACCAAGACATAGCATTAGTTACAGACTTGTTCATGTCAATTGAATAGACTATTACGTGACATAAGTTCCTGAAATCATCAAACACTAACTTAGCTTGCAATCTCAGGAGCTATTACCGGTGCACCACACAGAAATGTAGTGTAAAGAAGCGAGTAGAGAGGTCTTTCCAGGATCCGTCGACCGTGATTACCACTTACGAAGGTCAACACAACCACCCAATCCCTGCAACACTTAGAGGGAATGCTGCAGCCATGTTTTCACGTTCTATGTTAAACCCAACGCACCTGGGAAGTACTACTGTACCTAACTTCCCTCAAGAATTTTTGGTTCATCAATTGCCTTCTGTGAGCAACCAACTACTTGGCTCCACCTCTACTTATCCACCCAACGTCGATCATCATCTTCACCAGTATCAAGTTCCTGACTACGGACTTCTGCAAGACATAATCCCTTCCATGTTTCTTAAACAAGAGCCCTGAAAGCCTCACTCGACTCCTCTTATTGTACATATACCTGGTGTTTTATCTTCCAGACTTGTTAGGTTATACTATTTTAACTCTGCCCTTCTTCTTCATCCTACGTATGTGCTCATTTGGACTACTGTTTAGATCCAAAGTGATTTTCTTAAGATGATACAGTTGGGAATGCTGTATTAATTAATTTAGAGAATGATGGAAATTGTTTTTCAACTATGAGTTTATTAGATTATTCATTGGATTGATGTTTCAGTACATGCAACAGTAGTGAGCTTAAATGGAGTCAGCTTATAAATAGTATTCAACAGGTATTCATAAATTAACCACATATTCATTTAAATGGAGGAAAAAGCAGAAAACTTTGACCTGTCACTTTAGGAGGGACAGCTGAATTTGATTAATTCATTCATCAAAAGCTAATCATTTGTCCTATAGTAGTCAAGAAAAACATACTGCCACATACTAGTCATAACATAAAGGACAATCATGACTAATCCCTTCAAATTTGGGTTGGAGCACCCTAACTCACATAATCTTATGTAAATATTTGTGTTAATCTTACGTAAAAGTTCAGAACAAACTTTAAATGGACGAAAAATTTGACAAAATTAACTTTTTGTTAATTACATGTTATGTCATCATATATTTTTTAAATAAAAAGTAGGTCATACTGTCACGTGACATTAAGGTCCACAATTATATATTTCACACAGTAAGTCTCACTTGATATGTAGCAAGCAAGATCCGCTGTTAGGGTGTTATAACTATGTGTCACTTAATCTTGTCTATATATTTGTGTGAATCTTACGTAAATGTGTGAATGAAATTTAATAGAATATAATAAGAACTAGTTAATCGAAAAGAAGGATCTGATCCCTTTAGATTTGTCTACTCTTCTTAAAACTAGTGTATAGTTTCGTTTCATCAATTTGTTAAGAGTGCTTATATAATTTGTCTAAAATCTATTTATTTTAAGCAAACTAAGGTTAAGATTAGGGCCTTTACCAAAATTGTATTTAAAATTTCAACGTTTATAATAGACTACAACTTGAACCCTAATCTTTTGAAGCATTCAAATTAAACCATAAGTTTTCAAAATGTTGAGAACAACCTTAAATGGACAAAAAGTTTGACAAAATTAACTTTTCATTTGTTACATGTCATGTTAGAATATATTTTTTAAAATAAAAAGTAGGTCATACAGTTATGTGATGTTGAGATCCACAATTATACGTTTCACACAGCTGATTTCACTTGCTATGTAACAAGCAGGACCGCTGTTAAAAATTTAACATAAGAGATTTGTGATCACTGACAGAGACACATGGGCTCAGGCTAGTGGTGTACTGAGCTCCCCTAAAATTTTAAAAAATAAATA
>JANZLX010000002.1:34658605-34684390 GCA_025531955.1 Erythroxylum orinocense
AAAAATTTAAAAAATAAAATATTTGAGCCTTACTATCTTAAATTTCTGGCTCCGTCCCTATTTGTAATGATGGGTTCACTTTTTTATTTTAAAATAAAAAATGATGTCACGTCTGCATTAACCTCACAATTAATTGATAAGAAGTTAACTCTATTAAATGTTCCATCTATTTAGGGTACATGTTTTGAAAATTTTAGGATTCAATTTAAAAGCTTTAAAACGTTAGGATTTGTTTTATATTCATTTTTACCCCTATAAAAATGTTCCTTAGGACGATTCCAAAAGGAAAAAGAAAGAAAAAAAAGAAGAAAAAGTAGTGGTTGGAAGAATTGTTGGAACTTAGAAGAGTATGTTTGACTAATTCTTCATGGGTTTTCTGGATCATGGTCAGAAACGACTTTGACATTGTAACGCATGCATGTATGGTTTTTGCATACACAACATCATGGTCCCGAAATAAAATCCTAGGTTGATTATGATGTCATTGTCCACATTACATAAACAAACTCTAATAAATCACACATGATGCGTGCGCAAATCATCAAGCAATTGCAAAACAATATACTACTTCTTCTCATATATCTACTGTCAGATTTTAGATCTCTTATTTAATATTATGGTATTTTATTGTGTCTAATAAATTTTAGCTATTTATTTATGTGAGTTCCGTATGAGACCTGCATGAGATTCGCATAGAACCCGTAAAATAAATAGCTAAAATTTTATAAAACAGAATAAAACAAAATAAAATTGGACAAAAAATTTGGACTCCTACCAAACCTTGAGAAGCTAACTCCTTGTGTGCATAGCCAATAGGTTGAACAAAGGTATTCCATGACGTGTGTGCTGAGTCTATCTCATTATCGATTTGATATTTCTTTATGGTTGGCTACGACATTGAGAGCCGACAGCAGCCTAACTTCATTTATTTTACATTTATTTCCATACCCTGTGGATTGATTAAGTACGTGTGAACTGACTCATTGCTTACTGATTAAGTCTACATGAGATGTTTTTTATTTGCATTCACGCCTTTTGGAATGAACCGCTAAATTAAGTTATAGTTTAGGTGAAGAAAGTATGACTATTTTGTCAATAGTTGAGACCCAATTGGGAGACGTTTCAAGAATCAAAGTCAATTTGCTTTATAAAAAGAAGATATCAATGAACTTTTATGAAATGGTTTCACGGAATTCAGCCAATTGTATTTTTCTTAGATTCCAGAATACAAGATCCATTTCTATTAATATTTAGACCTATATAAGATTTATATATAATAAACAAGATTTATCTATCTCGTGGATTTAACACACTCGTGCAAAATTTGCACATCTTCTGTAGTCCCTTGTTTGAAGTTATCTAAACCCTAATCTCTAAATCCTAATGACAAGACTAAATGCTTTAACATCTTGAAACTAATAATTAAGGAATCAAAATTAAAGAAAAATAGCAAATAAAAATTAGAATAAGAATGAAATTATTGATTATGTGCATTTGGTATGAGATTAAACAAAATTAATAGTTATAATATAATTTAGTACAAACACTATAAGAATGATAAAGAGAATTTTTTATTCTTATTTAGTTATTATATGAAAATTATTTTATAAATAATTAAAATTTGTCATTTATTTATAAAATTATTAATTTTTAAATAAGTATAAAAATTTTATGATAAGAATAAAAGTATAAGTGAAACAAAATAAAATAATTATTAAAAATTAATATAAAAAATCATAATATATGATTTTTAATGATAATATTTTAATAAGATTCAATATCTTAATATTGACTTCATAATATTATAATAATATCTCTTATCACTTATTACTAATGATTCCAGTTTAAACTCACACCTTCCTTTGGAATAAAAGTCCATGATTATTTAGAATTTATTCCAATTTAAAATTTGCCTAAGTTTTCATAATTTTACTGCACAATAGGATTCTATAAAAATACATAAACTTGAGTAACATAAATTAATTAAATAAAAATTATAATAAAACAAATATAAAGTTATACTCCTTTAATTTTATATGCCAAAATATTCACTGTTGTGTTTATATAATACAATCAATTTGTCTAGAATATCTATCAACAAACAACTATGATACAAGTATTTCAAAAAATTTATAAAAATATTCAACTTAAATGTATCATATAATTGGTATCAATCTAACAAAATAAGACCTTTTGCATGTTTATGATAACCACTGACTAATTTGTCCCGATCAACAAAATGATATTTTTCCCATTTTAACGTTGATTAATTCACTTGAACTAATTGAATGTAATTTGTAAGGGTGTCATTGGGTCTGACTAAGCTTAGGCCTCCTTGGCTTAAGCCCGATTCAAATTTTTTTTGTAAAAACTTGGATTTTTTTTTAAAGGATTGAACGAGCCTAAACCTGACTAAACTCAAGCCAAGTCCAATTTTTTTTTTGTTATTTTAAAAATGACATCATTTTTCTCAAGTTTAAAGGTGCATTTAATTTTTCTCAAGTTTAAAAGTGCATTTTAAATCTCAACGTTTACAATTGCATATAGAACAATCCATTAACATTTTGAAGTGTTTAAATTGAATTCCAACGTTTTCAAAACATTCAAAACATACCTTAAGTGAGTAGAAAATTTAATCGGGTTAACTCTTTATCAGTTAAATGCCATTGATAGTGTTGTCTTGACATTCTTTTTTATTTTGAAATAAAAAAGCCTCATTGCCATGTGACAAGTGGGACACATTGTCAAAAAAATATAAATATGGAATCATTGCCACGTGGTAATTGAGACTCACTGTCTAAAATGTATAAGTAGTAGCCCTATTGCCACGTGATTATGGGACCTGCTTTTTGATTAATTAAAAAATCATTATGTGACAGTAGAACCCTATTTAAAAATATAAAATAATGTCACGTTAGTATTGGCATGATGTTTAACTGACAAGAAGTTAACTTCGTCACATTTTCCTTCCATTTAGGGTATGTTCTAAACATTTTGAAAGCGTTACGGTTCAATTTGAACGTTTTAAAAAGTTAAGGTTTAAGTTGTATTATGTTGTAAACATTTAGGTTCAAATTTTTTCTAAAAATCACATCGTCTATACTTAACAAATTCAAACTTTAGGTTGGATTAGGTTAGGCCATAGAGCTCGAACTTGACTTCAATCAAAAGCCCAACTATATATATAAAAAAGCTTGAACTTGACCCAAAACTCGATGAACTTGAGTTATGTTTGTTGACTTTAAGCCGGGCCCGGACAGAGATTTCATCTTTAGACATTTGTCCCATTTTAGCGCTGATTAATTTTCCACGACCATTGAATTTTTACCTTCCCTAATTTGGCATTGGATATTTTTTAAATAATGATTTATTATTAATAATTAGTAAAATAGCACAACCTTACAAGGATCAAATTATCAAAAGGGAGAGATATAAACAAAATAAGGAAGCATGTGTTTAGTCTCAGCTTTAATGGTATCTAGTCTAGAAGCATCTTCTCTTCATGTCACTTAAGAGATGTGTCCTTATTCCATTTACTATCATGTTCAATCTACATTGGAGTATAATTCTTTGGTATAGTTGTTTCTTGTCTCTTTGCTCCTGTCTGAAGATTCTTCTATTCCTTTTTTACCAAATTGTGTACACCATGGTTGCAAGATTGATTTTTTACTTCTTTGAGGCTTGTCTTGTGTCCCATTTGGTGTTCGTTAATTCTTTTGTGACCAATAAATAACACATACTTCATTTTGGCATTGATTAATTCTTCTTGATTAATAAAATGGTATAATGCCCAATTTTAGCACCATTTAATTCACCCTGATCAATATAATGATACTTACCTTATTTTATCATTAACTAATTTGCCTTAACCAATAAAATGGTATTTGTCTCATTTTGGCATCAACATAACACACATGTATTCATAATCATCGCTTTTTAGGATCTTACATTATATAGTTGACAAGATTACTCATTCATATCCAATACAGGCATATAAGGCACCAAAATACAAAATATGCATCCATAATTTGTTACACAATCATAGATGTTTATTGTATTTAAAATTATAATTTTATATGCCAACTTACATATATGTGTGTGTGTGTGTTTGTTTATAAATCATGTAAAAAAAACTCATTCTTCAAACTTATAGATGAAAATATAATTTTGCCAAACTTAGGATTATCGTTATTTGCTAATCAATTCAAAGATGAAAATTAGATGATCCAAACAATTAAATAAAATCCAATAAAGTAATTAATATACATAAATAACAAATGTGTTTGTGCATTCATTTTGTTATAAAATTCTTTTTTTTCTCTACCTGAATCTCTCCTACAATCATTAATATTTAGTTTGAAACTACTTTCTTTTTAAGTAAGATTACCTTTCTAGGTCTTATGCACACTTCCCCGTCATTTCCTCTCACTAAACTCTTTGTTCTTATGAAAAATGGTGATGGAAGTCATCAAAAACCATTATTAAAAGTGAAGAATTGTGGACACAAGTTAATCAATAATAAGGACTCAACTAGCCAATATAAGATTCAAATTTAAAAGTTATAGAAAATTTTCTTATCTTTCTATAGCTTTTTAAGTCACCTTAATTCGACGTTACCGTAAAAAATTATGATCAAAATAAACATTATTCAGTGGTGACACAAAATGAACTTATATGCTCGTTTCATCAAAATTTTCTATTTGAGTTTAGTATCAACTATTAATGCCTTCGTATGAATTATATATAATTCTCATATCTTTCTATATTATCTTAAATAACTTTATCCTGATATCTATACCAAAAGTTATTTGAAAACATTGAACAATGTTTAATGGTGACAACAAAGCTTTTTCACTAAAATTTTTTCTTAAGTACTATTACTATAATTAATCTGATTCCTCACATTTGATGGCAACAACTTTCTTTTCATCTTCCCATTTTTAAAATTTAAGTATATTTAAGTGTCAAAAATATTGAATAGGTTAGGAAATTAATATAGTCACTTGAACTCATAAGAAGGAGAAAAGTAATATAACTCAAAACCCCAAAACCCACCAATCATAGATTGATTCCCTCATTGTAAGATTGAACCCAAGTAATTCTATTCCTAAGAAAATAATTGGGACCATTGAGAGCTACTCTTCCTGAATCCCTCCTTATTCACTAACAAGAGTTATGAAGCAATGCAATTGCATTGATTAGTTCCTACCAAGTAGCATAATGCATCAGTCACTTAAATGGGAATATATTGAGGAGGAACACATGACTCAATTTTCATAAAGTAAGGTTGTAGTAACAAAACTAATAACCTTAGTTTCTTGTACATTAGACATTATAAAGCAATATCATCATTACACCAAATTAATAAAACCAAACAACAAGGAGAAACTTTCATCTTTCAGCATAAATGTAATATGAATAATAACTTATGTCTACTTAATGAAATTTGACTAATAGCATAGACATTTCTATACTATTTTAGCATCATCCACTCATAAAGATTGATTTGACTAATTTACTCAATAATTTATGTAAAAATAATGTTGAAAGCTAAAAACTATTTTTCGTTTTTCAATTAATTCTTAATGTATTGACTTATAATGCTTGACTTGTTAACTTATTTATATTGATGCCATCTATGGAGTTTGGAAACAATGTAATATTCTAGTTATCCTATTCTAGTTACGCTATTCTCCAATTATTCCAATTATATTAGTCACCAAAGTGTGATATTCCAGTTATGTTAAAAAAATTTACGTTTTGTTTTGTACTTAAATGGAGATGGATGGTTACGATGAAAAATTAACTATGTTTTATGGTGGAATGTATGCCTACGAAGGAGATGTTGAATATGTGGGTGAAACTGTTGACAGTTAGGGCATTGAAATTGATAGGTTTTGTTTTTTGGACCTTGCCAACAACAAATAATTTTATATAAAAGGTGCTAGGAACTAGCCTAAAAAATAGGTTGACGGAGGTGGATAAGAGTGATGCTTATATGATGGAGATATGTAAGTTAATTGTAGAATATAAGGTGATAAAGATCTATGTTGATCATGGACCCAATTTGTCATATGAAGAGTAATATTTTGATGATAAAGTTGGGGGAGATTATTAATGGGATTATAGATGATGTCCCCATCAATGTCACTCGTCCATTATCGTGCAATCCACGAATGAAGATATAGCTCAACAAGAAGATGTGGGTATAATTAGGAGTGAAGTTTATTCAGATGAACAAGAAGAGAATTATTTATTGATGTAAGGATTACTGAGGAGTTTGATTCATATTTGGAAGATGAAATGTCTAGGAATTTAACTGATTCATTTAAAAGGGGATAGTTAAAGAAAACAATTGAGAGCAATACTTGCAACATATAACAAAAAAAGCTATAGAAGAAAATGTGGTAGACGATGATGGGGATGATAATAGTAAGAATAATATAAAAGATGAAATTATAACACATCACTTGGAATCAAATGACTATTGTAGCTTTGAAGGAGGTGGTTAAGATGTGGAAGAGGAATTAAGACATAAATCAAATTTTCGTAGATTCAACCCTCATAAGAAAAAGATTGAGATTGAGCTTGGTATATTGTTTGACAATTCTAACCAATTCAAGGAAATACTTCACAAGCAAGAAGTTTATGAAAGTAGGGAGTTTATTTTTATGAGGAATATTAAATAATTTAAAAGAGCCAAATGGGTGAGTAAGTACTGTAAATAATATATTTTGATGGTCTCGGTGAAAGATTTACATAGTTTTCAAGTAACCATTCTCAAATTTTTGGTAAATTTAAATTTAGGTTTCATTATTATGGATTGACTTCTTACTTATATGTATATAGGTAAGAGTTTACAAAAAGAAGCACATATGCAATATGTCTTTTCATAATAAAAGTGTGGGTTTAAAGTGGCTTACTAATAATTATTTCAAATACTTCTTAGGACTTGTTGTATTGAAGCTAATAGACGTAAGAAAGTTTGTTAAGAAAGTTTTTGAAACAATAGGAACTTGGAATTGGATTTTAGAGTTATTGAAGAAAGGCTTAGATCTAAAAGATGGAGGTGGACGGGCAGTGATTTCTGATACAAAAGGTATATTACAAACTTTATATTCTTTAGAATATCTTTACTCTTATTACTTATTTACCAAATTTTTTCAATTAAATTTATATAGGGCTTTGTGGAGGCACTAGGTAGGCAGCCCTTAAAGGCTAAAGTAAGGTTTTGTGCAAGATGCATTGGAGAAAAAGGAATCATAAGAGACTCAAATTAGAAAGTCTATTTTGGGAATGTTGTGATTCTTCTAATGAACTTAACTAATTTTTTCATTTGGAGTTAGAAGAGGAGTAAAAAAAATGCTCACAAGGATTTACAAAGAATTCCAAAGGACAAATGATAAAGAACATATTTCAACACTTTATTTTAGTGTGCAATGGTGGGTAATAATCTTTATAAAGCATTTAATAGAAGTATAATTTAAGCTCAAACTAAAAACATTATCATTGTACTTAAAGGAAATTAGAAGTGATTAGTTAAGAATAGGAGTATAGTAAGTAAATATAGAGATTATATTGGTCCAAGAATAAAGAACAAATTGAGAAGTAATAAGGAGTTAAGTATTGATTATAAACTTAAGAGCAATGGTACTGGTAGATTCAAAGCAATATATGAAAGAGTTAAGTATGTTGTGAACTTTAGGAATAAGACATGTATTTGTATAAGCTGGGATATGTTAGGAATCCCATATTCATATACCACTGTTACCATCAATTAGGATAATAAAGAGCCTTACAAAATATATATTTCAATGATTTATGAAGGACAAGTATCAACAAGCTTATCAATACATGATCGAGCTAGTTTAAGGAGATAAATTATTGCTTAAAACCAAACTTGGACCACCATTAGTACCTCCATTTTGAAAAATGCCAAGCATGCCAAAGAAGAGTAAAAGAAAAAAGGATTACGAGAACACTAATAAAGGCAACAAAATGTCAAGGAGAGGAATGAATATGATCTATCAAACGTGCTTTCAGTAAGGACATAACCAAAAAAAAAAGTTCAATGGATACATATATAAGTTACAAAAATTTTTCTTAATCTTTCTCTTATATTTGTTCAACCTTAAACATTATTATTTTTTATTTTTTCAAATGTAGTCTACAATTGATGTCCAAGCAAACTATTCTAATAATAAACCTTTAAGTCGACCACCTGTGTCAAAGCCAAATAAAAGAAAAAGACCAGTCAATAAAAATGGAACATTGTGGGGTGAAGAACCTCAATCATTAGTTACAAGGCGAGTTGTAACTCAAAAAAGGTTACATGTATTGAGAATCACAAAGATTTATAAGTTTTAAATCAATTTTGGCAATCAGTTATCCTTTGGTTATGTGTTGCCATTTTTGTTATGATTAAACAAGTCAAATGGATGAAGAGGACAAAATCAAAAGTTTCAAGTACTATGTGAAGCCATTTAATTGAATATTTTGGTTTGTCCTATAGATATATTTTAACCATATGGCTCGTCCTACAAGATGAGAAAAAAGAAATAGTTTAGTAAAAAGAAACACTTTTGAATAATACAATGCCTATGTGGGTTCCTATAGCTAAGCTAATATGTACTTGCACATATGCAAAATAGTGAGTTATATGAATTTACATACGTGTTTTGGTCTATTCTTTGTATGAATTGACAAGGCTTAACCTTTTCTAGAATATGTTTCTTTTATTTGTCATAAGCAAAAGACGATTTATTATCCCTTTGACTGTTATATAATACCAAAAATTCCAATTTGACTTGTAATTATGTAAGTCAATGTTTATGCATTGGTACATACTATGTTTTAATGATTATACTCTTAATTAGTTATTTTTTTTGGGGCATAAGATCATTCAAAACCTTAGGGCATATGATTATTCTAAAAAAGTACACCTACAACATACTAAGTAGGGATGACAATGAGTTGAGCTCAAGCTTGGGCGATTTTTATGCTTGTTTGTGCTAAGCCTAAGGCCCAAGACGCCAAAACTTGAGCCCAAGCCTAATCAGGGCTTGAAAGCCCTAAGCCGAAACCAACTTAACCCAAAAATTTTTTAATTTTTAAATTAAAATAGAAAATGTCATTATTTTACTTAAAATGACGTCATGTTGGCTATATATTTTGAGCTTTAGGTCAGTCCCAGTTTAGGTAGGCTGATTTTTTGAAAAAGAGGCTCAAATTGCGGTCTAATCAACCCAAGCCAAACTAAGCCTAGGCCAAACCGCAAATATTAACACCAAGCCATTATACCCTTTGTATTTTCTTCACTTTTTAGCTTTTTAATATCTTACCCTCTGTTGGGTTAGCTAAAAATTTTCATTGGTTTATTTTCCATGTTCGTTATTTATATCCATTTTCAAGCATTCTAGACTTTAACCTCAAGTTTATTGGAATAACGTCAAAACAAGAATGCTCAGTTTGAAACAAATTTATAGGTTCATCATTCTTTTTCCTTGGTATGTATTAATAAAGAATTTACATCTATATATAGTCATATATATACATTATTTAGCGGTGAAGTTTAAAAAGTTACCAACTTCAAGGCGATTAGTTTAAATCATTGCTTGGCTAAATTACAGTCCTTTACTCAGTGAGGAGCAATGATGAGATTAAGCTAAGTAATGATTAACATTATTCAGGTCTCATGCAATAGAATAGTGGCAATGATATTTAAAAGAAAAATTAGCTTATAATCATATACATCTTATAGAAATTTCCTTAGCTCAATAAAACTGTTATTATAGATTTTCACCTATTTCACCTCCTAGTAAAACCAGCAAAAAATCCTAAAATGTTTCCAACATCCTTCCAAGAAATTCCTTTAAACAACAATAATGGAAGTTCTAAAGTAGAATCACTAGGATATAGAATAATATTTTGTTACAATCCTTTACTTAGTTTATAAAATAATCTTAATGGGTGTACAAGAAAACAATTTTCACAGTTATCCAAAAACATAGAAAGTTTCACATGAACCCATAAATGATGACAAATAAAAAAAAACAATTAGTTAAGTTTCTCATACACACTTCTTTCCTCCCTCCATCATCTTGAACACCTATATCCACTCATGGTAACTTTTAATGGCAACAATTAATAATACAATACTCAATATTTTAGTTTTCAACTTCAATTTTTTTCCCTTCTTCTAGCTTATTTATCTTCTTTAAAAGGCCAAATATGATATTCAAAGCTCTCTTGCACATTAGAGGAAAAATCATTCAAAAGATTGACAATATTTATGTTTATTTTTTCAATGCACATGGAATATAACTGGTAGTTTGCTTGTTAAAGTGGTGCAAAAATTCCTACATTTAGGTAGGGTATCAAGGGAGATGAATGCCACGTACGTTTCTCCCTAAATGACTTTAAACCTATGTTTTGTTGCAACATGGTTTATAAGGTGATAGCTAAATTGCTGGCAAATAGACTCAAAGTTCCTCTTATGTCTATGATTCATCAATCTTAAGGTGCTTTCATTCATGGTAATCAATTTCTAATAATATCCTACTAGTAGAGCTAATGAAGGATTACAACTCCAATAAATCAATCAAAGTATGTGCTATCAAAATATATTCATATAAGGTCTTTGACAACATTAATTAGAGTTATAACTCCAGTAGTCTGGAATGGTTTGGTATCCCTTCCAAACTCACTTATTGGATTAAGGAGTGTATCTCAACACCTTCTTATATTGACACCCCCTACAATCTCTTTAAAGGCTTTAATGGGATAAGGTAGGGTGATACTTTATCACCATATTTGTTTGCAATGTCTATGGAAATTCTTAAAAAAATTATCAGATATAACACTTTAGGAAATTCAAACTTCTCCTATCACCACACATGTGAGGTATTGCAACTCATTCATCTTAGTTTCACTGATGATTTAATGATGTTTTGTGCTACAAATTAGAAGTCAGTATTAATCTTACACAAATCTCTCATAAAATTTTGCAGAATCTCTGGCTTGAAAGTTAACTTCCTAAAAAGCAAGGTGTACTTTTCTTGGGATGTCTCTAATAATGATAGTCTGTAGGAGATATTTAATTTGAATATTCAAAGTCTTCCCTTCTAATATCTAGAGGTACCTATATCCTCAAAGAAGTTGAAGTACCATGATTGCTTGATGCTGCTGGAAAGATATAAAAGTAAGATTAATACCTAGCAAAACATATTTCTTTCTCAAGTAGGGAGAGTTCAACTAATTACTTCAGTTCTAAACAACCATCGCTACCATTGGAACTCACACCTGGTTCTTCTGAAGAAAATAATTAAAGGTATTGAAAGATGCATGAAGAGTTTCCTTTGGTATGGAAAAGTAGAAGATTTCGAGGGGAATAAAGTGAAATAAGACCATCTTTGCTGGAGGAAGCAAGGGGTAGCGATGAGATTGATTCTTTTTAGATGATCCAAACCAAGATAATTGCTAAGAGAATTTGGAAGTTTCTCAATGATAGAAAGGCTTTATGAAGCAAATGGATAAATGCCTACTATTTATGAAATTCTAGTTTTTGGCAGTTGGAAGAGAAGATGGAGCATTCTTAGCCATTCATCAACATTTTAAGGCATAAATACAATATTTATTCCCTTATCAAAATGAAGATTGAAAATGGTGAAGATTCTTAAACTGAACACCTCATAGTCCATTTATTAAGAGCATTGAGTTGCTCTCTCTACTAGGTATATGGACAATAAACACTAAGGTCCACATATTATTGATAATAATGATTGGAAGATCACAAGAAGAGGAGTTGACAAATTTCAAGATTATCTCTTTAGATATATGCCTAATTCATCCATCAAGGATAAAACTAATATGGTCTGCTAGCAGTAATGGAGAATTCACCATCTCTTCTTACTTAAAAGCTATATGACCTCATTATACGACTGTTCCTTAGTATAATATAGTCTGGAAAGGATCTTTGATGCTTAAAGCTTCTTTTATAACCTGGTTGGCAAGAAAGTTGAAGACCAATGATAAACTAAAAGGAAGCAATGACCAAATTTGTATACTATGCAACACATTACCTGAAATTGCTAATAAATTGTTCTTCAAATGTAGGTTCTCTTTTACAATATGGGAAATGATGCAACACAAAATGAATTTAGTTTAACCTGAAAATGAATAAGGAAATATTTTGATTTGGGCTGAAAATCTCTATAAAAGGATTGGAGAAGATAGGAAATGCCTGAGTCTAATGGTGACTTGTTCTGTCTATTTGATTTGGTTTGAAAGAAACCAAAGAATCTTCAGGGATGTTCACACGAACAAATATGTTGTTGCAAATAGGACTTATTGTTTAATCAGAGAGATTATGATAGCTAACCATGCTACTGATAGCCTAAGTTCTTCCATGAAGCATAACTGGGGTCTGCAGTAATCACGCCTTTCCTGTTTTTGATTAATTTCTAGCTTTGAGGACTTGTTTCCTAACCTCATAGTTTTATAACTATTGTTCCTATAGCCTTCTAATTACCATGATTGCCTTTTCAATGATATTTATTTATTTATCAATAAATTTTTGATGCTAAAATTAAACAAGCAATAATATTGTGATTAAAAACTCAAACAACTAATGAAACTATAAAATGAAGAAATAACTCACTCTATGTAGAGTATAAGAACCAAGGTGTCTTTCAAGGTTTCTCTTAATGCATAAAGTTCGTATAATATCCATTAACCCATAAAAATAAAAAATTCTTCGTCTAGCCCAACGACAGAACTTGCATATATTTTTTGACTCATAATGCTCACTCAATCTTAAACAGCTGTGTCAGAGATTATAATATGATAAGAAGTTTATTTTAGAGTTCAAAGCTAATAATAAAACTATAATCTTAATTAAGAAAATTTAATCAATTTTTTACAACAAAATCAGAGTCCTATTCAATTAGTATAGGAAGTAAAACACGATTAATTATATTCTAAACTTTAATACATTGATATTTAATCATCAAGGGCTTACAACGCAATTAAAATAGTTGAAGAAAAATAATACTCATCATCAAAGTTAAAATAGTCGTCCAGATCTTCATGCATCATCAATATACTTCATTTCTTACTTTAACTTCAATTCCCTTATTACCAATAACCTTAGTCTTAAAAGAGTAAAAGTCTTGAATATTACATTCTTACAACAACAAAAAAACACTTTACCATGACCATGTTGTTGTTAAATGCAATAATAAACTGTAAATCTAAACCAATTATTGAAAGGATGCTACTTTACACTTTTGATAGACTAAGTAAAGCAAAAAAAAACTTACACCCCATAGAAGGTTTTCCTAACACATTTAAACAAGATGAACATCACTTTATAACCAGAAGAGGAACGTACCTAGATATAAAATATTATAGAAGAAAGAGACTACATTCATGTACCCTTGGCTTACAATTTGGTGACTAAACCAAGAAGTGAAAAATAGTAGGTATGACTTCAGATTTGTTTGTTGATAAAGAGAAAAGCGGGCATATGGTTTGGAGACAGATATGTGCAAGGAAACCGATTCATATAAAATCAAATAAAACACAAAACTTCATGAAACACTTCATACAAAAAAGGACAGCCAACAGGAAGGGGGAAATATACCCCGTTTAAAAGTTTAAACCCTATTTTTAAACCCCATAAAGCCTAGCCTTGAAAGAATGAAGAGGCAGAGGAGAGGAGATACAAAAAATGATACTTCCCAGGCAACAATATAGAGGAGAGGAGACATAGAAAATGTGCTTATTTTTAAATAAAATGGGTTAGGGCTTGAAATCACCTGTACCACCTACTCTGCTCCAGTTCATCTCAACCACATATTTGTGTGGGTCTCACACAAATGTGTGGCTGAGATGAACTGAAGTAGAGTTGGAACATAATAGGTGGCACAGGTGATCACCTCCCATGAGTTATGGCTTGAAATCACCTGTACCACCTACTCTGTTCCAACTCTGATCCAGTTCATCTCAACTACACATTTGTGTGGGTCTCACATAAATGTGTGGCTGAGATGAACTGGAACAGAATAGGTGGCACAGGTGATCACGTCCCATGAGTTATGACTTGAAATCACCTGTACCACCTACTCTGCTCCAACTCTGCTCTAGTTCATCTCAGCCACACATTTGTATTTTAGCCCATGTGAATGGTTAGTTGTCCATTAATTTTCCACGTAGATGCCTACTTGTTATGGACAAAATTGATTCTGTTAGCCAAATCAACAAAATGCTAACAAAACTAATGTTTTAACTAGTTTGTGAAGTTTTAACCCTTAATGTTAAACCCCACAACGCATAGCTTGAAAGAATGAAGATGCAAATGAGAGGAGAAACATAGAATGTGGTTACTTTCAAACAAAATGAGTTACAAGTATGAGTTACAGGGTAGGGGTTATGGGTTGGATGTATTAGTCCATCACTACAAGAAAAGTATGAATTACCGACGGAAAAAAATCGTAGCTAATTATCGACAGAAATATTATATTTGTCAGAGAAGTTGTCTAGAAAATAGAAAAGGTGCAAGAAAAAAGCATTAATTTTTCACATTAATGCCTACATGTCATGGACAAAAATGATTATGTCAGCTAATTCAACAAAATACTAATAGAGCTAACGTTTTAAAATGTGTTAATATCATTATAAAAGGTTAGTTACTTAATTGAACAATTTAAAAACTTAGATATTGATGTAGGTTAAAGAGTAAATAAGTACTAAAACTGACACGCTAAATTATTGTGTAAATAAAATTACAATAAATATATAAATAAATAAATAAAATATAAAATCATTTTGAAATTGATTTTATATAGTTAGAAATATCCTTTTGAAATAGTTTAACTAATACCCTTTTGTAAATATAAAAGTGCAATGGTTATTTATATTTTATATTTCATGTTTTAGTAAAAGAATATGCAATTGAATGTTAGATTATAATATTAAAAGCTTTAATTATAAAACAAATTTGTAATAAAATTCAAATTTATTGAAAACTTGTTTATTTTTTATAATAAGTAATTTGTAATTATTATTTTTAAACTTTTAGATACATACAATAATTCATAATTTATATTGTTTAAAGAATTAACTAACCATAATTTACTTGTTAGAATGCTTGAAATTTAGGACCTATAAATCAAACTTTTTTTAAAGAAATAAAGAAAAAAATTCATTAATAAAGAATTTAAGTGCAATCAAAATAATACATAGGGGTACGCTTCTACCCGTGATAGCTTTAATATGTTTAACTACTCAAAATATAAATTTAAAGAGCAATGGAAGAAACTATACAAGACCTAGAAAAAATAGAAGAAGTCATAAACACACCGTTCAAACCCACAGTACAGAAATTGCCAAGAACAACTCTGCAAATGACTAGATGAAAAAGACACTGGAGACCATCGTACAAACACTTGGTAGAATGGAATGTCAATCGGCGCCCTCATCAGTTCCCCACCACCACTCCTGCGCACACCGTATTCAACACATTTTTCCTCGATATCAGAGGGAACTCATTCACAGTCACAACCCAGACTTCCAAAACTTGAGCTAAATGTTATAAATAGTTCAGGAAAATGAGTGAAGGACATGAACAATTTTAGAAGAAAAAAAACACTTCAACTCCCTCTATTTCTTTTCTTTTCTCTCCTATAACTCGTCTCCTCCAATCCATACCTCATCAGTCTCTCATGATTTAGTCAGAAAGGTGGTGAGTACAGAGTAGGTCGATTGTGCTAGAAGAAAGTGTCCTGCTTAAGAGGATTGGGAGGATAATGGGGTTGCAAGTGGCTAAGGTTTTCAGGTAAATGCCAGCTGCTGAAGGAATCAAGTTTTGTGTGGAGTGGGACGTAGGTAAAGGTCCTGAGCATACTTGAAGAATTAATGAGAGCACTCTAACTCGAACAATTATTATAGCACAATGATATGAGCTTCTCATTGCCAACAGAACATGAAATATTATGATTACTATGTATTCATTTCTTTTTAGGAAAAAAATATTTTGGATGGATCCATTTATTGACTTTTAATAATTAATGTACTAATCATTAAATGTGACAACTACATTTCATTAAATGTGACAACTACATTTGCTTTTAATTAGTTCAGAATTATATACTTCTTTTGATTCATAATAAGTGTCGTTTTAGAAAAACGCACGTTAATTAAGAAAGTTAATGAAATTATAGATATACTTTTATTAATACTCCCATGCAGTGCATTGAAAAGGTAATTTGTAATAATTAACATGTGAGAGAAATTACATACAAATTGTTTTGAAATTGTGACCTGTGTAATTAAGATGAGAGAGAAATTAAATGTTAATTTTGGAAATAAAATTATAAACATGCATACAAAATAAAAAATGACACTTATTTTGAATAATTAAAATGTATCTAAAACAACACTTATTATGAATCGGAGGGAGTATATTTCTTTTTAGAAAAAAAATATTTTAGATGGATCTATTTATTGACTTTTAATAATTGATGTACTAATTATTAAATCATTAAATTTGACCACTTCATTGGCTTTTAATTAGTTGAGAAGTACATGTCAATAAACATACCTACTTCTCAACTAATTAAAAGCAAATGCATAGTTAAGATCAAGCCGAGCCAGGCTTGGCTTGAAGTTAACTAATCAAGTTCAAGTTGACTGGACCCTGGACCTGTTCGACTTGAGGCCCAATCAAAAATAACAAAATAATGTTATTTTTAAATTTTTTAAAATATTAACGAGCTTAGACCTCGAGTCAGGTCTAGGTTCGAGATGGCCAGGTTTAGTCCATTGTCATCTGTAAGTGTGTTTCTTAAATTCACAAACAATTTAGTTTTAGTTTTTAAATTTAACAAAAACATTTGTCTTAATATTATATTACAATGTTAGTAAAATTTTATTTTCTTGTAAAATAATATTTTCAAAATTTTGCCAATTAGGCAAGTATTATGAATTATTTATTAAAAATAAGTAATAAAAATATGTGAACATTATTAAATAATATAATGATATTTTTAAGGTTATGTTATACATAGTAAATAATTAAATACATAGTTAATATTGTCTATTGTACAAGATTTGTCTAGTGTAAAGTACCCGATTAACGTAATTTATAAGTTATTACGTCAATTTAGAGGTTTACCTAATGTGCATATAAAAGGTAGTGTTTACGGTTCTTCAAAAAAGAAAAAAGAAAAAAAAAGTTAATAATAATACTATTCAAAAATGAAAAAGAAGAGAAAAAGAGGCAGAACGAAGAAATGAGTGCCTCATAAAATGAATTAACAATCCATTCTCATTTGTTTATTAATTTCTGGGTAAACAAACAAACATGGAAATCTGATTCTCCACTCCTTCTTCTTGCAACTATAATTGATAGCAAAAGAGCAACCAAAACGCCATTCTCAAAGCACCAAACACCTAATCCGACCGGTTGAGAGCGACCTCTCCTCCGCCATTTTCATTTCTTGTTAGTTTTCTTCAAAATCCTATTCTTCAAGCAAACTCTTCTCTGCCAATCGCATCCTTTCTCTATCAGTTGTTTGGTTCTAATATTTATGAGCCTGCCATCTGGATCATTATCTATCTGACACCCATCCCTCACTTCTATTCTACCCTCTCCTTTTCCACTCTCTCTGTTCTTTTGAATGGTTCTTTCTGTTTGACGATTCGGCGTTTGCATCGGAAAATGGCTGTGTTGGACCCAATCACGCCCGGGCAGGTGTGTTGCGGTTTAGATTTAGGTTATGTTGGGGGCGTAGGTTTGGATCATTATGCAATCTAAAAAAATTTGTTTAGGATCACTGTTTTAATTTGTCTGAAAAAGAGTATAGAGAAGAAAGAGCGGTTTTCAGTTTGAAGTAGTTATGAATTCTTTTATTTCAGTTTTCTGATTGCTTTTGTCAATAATGCCATCGGAGGTTGGTCAGTAGTTAGGTTCTGATGTATCTGATTTGAATTTTTACCAGCATAAGAATGGATAACGATGCAGTTTTGTTCAAATGCGGGGTCTACGTTTGAAAAATACTCTTCTTTGGTTACGTTTTGTTTCTATTGTTTTAGTTTTTCAAAATCTGAATCTTTTTACTTGTGGGTCAACTTCCTTTACTGAAACGAGTGCTATGCTTATGTAATGAAATGTTCTTTGTTATATCACAGGTGTCCTTTCTGCTAGGAATTATCCCAATATTTGTTGCGTGGATATTTTCGGAGCTCTTGGAGTATAAAAAATCGTCATCACCTCCTAAACTGTGAGTTTTGTTTTTCCTTTATGTTCTAATTGAGGATCACTGAACTTGTTTCTGGTCTTGAACTGGTGCCTCTCTTTAGACACATATTTAACGCATTGTATTTTTTGCTGAAAAGCAAAGGATTTTCTTTTATGAAGAGATGGCATAGCCAATCCATAATAGAACCATGTGAAATAGTCTGGGGATACAGAGCAATTCCTCCATGTAGTTGTATTCCATGCCAAAGTAGTGAAGAAATAATTCTCCATTTTAAGAAATGATACAAGCTCTTTGGGCTAATATATATCCTGTAATTGTCTGAGTTATTCATTAAAAACTGTACCCTAGTGGTACCATGGTGATGATTTCACATGCAAGAGATAACATGGAATACCAAGGCCGTTTTACATTCTTGCTGAACTTAATCTTTCTGGAATGCAGCCATTCAGACAATAACCTAGTTGAATTGGGAACCGAACCAGTCAAGGAAGATGATCGGGCTGTTTTGCTGGAAAGTGGTCTAACAAGATCAGCATCATCAAAATTTAATAGTTCATCCATCAAAACAAACTTAATTAGGTCTGCTGTTATGTTATTTTAGTATCCTTGTGAGTTATTCTACAACTGCGTTGAAGATTTTTTCTTAACTTCTGCTTATTGGATCCTAGGTTCATCACTATGGATGACTCTTTCTTGCTAGAAAACCGAGCAACACTGAGAGCAATGTAAGCTAATATAATTGTTGAACATGTATATAACTGTATTAATGAATATCTTGGGAGTTCATAAACTGTCTTAATATTTCAAAAACTCATGTAGGTCTGAGTTTGGGGCAGTTCTATTTTATTTCTATATCTGCGACCGCACAAACTTATTAGGGGAATCTACCAAGGTACCCTAATTACTTTTTATTTATGTTTTATTGCTTGTTCTTAATTTTCTTTAGGACTGGAATGATAAAAATGCATGGTGATTTTCATGTAGGCTTAGTTCTGTTTTTATTTGATTGTTCCATATGCTATACTTTATTTTCTTGACATATATTCATCTCCAATATTTAGAGATATTCTTTAGTGGGAAAGAAACATAATGAAATGAATGTAGTGTGCAGAAGCACTGTTCTTGAGGATTCAGGATTCAGGTACATGTTTTTGATTCTTAAAATAACAATCTTTATGCTTGCGTGGTTAATGATTGATCTTATGAGAAGAATCATTAAACCATTGCCCCTGTCTGACTAACAAGTAGTTTGAGAGAGTGAGTGGCCCGCCAAGCATTGCAGGTGGGGATCATTATGGATTTTTTGATTCATTTTAATAACTACACCATTCCTTAAATATCCCATCTCTGAAAAAAAAGTGAAAGAAATAAACAAGAGTAATCATGTCTTAGTGCAAAGTCGTGGATTTTCTAAGAAAAGAATGACTCATTTCTAGCTAGATAAGGAAGCTGCTAATACATACTTGATATGCGTTCCCCTATATGGAGTTTTGAATTGTCCATATTAATCCTTTTTTTTGGATGGTCTCTCTTGTGCAGAAATACAATCGCGATCTTTTTCTCTTCCTCTACTTCCTGCTCGTTATAGTATCAGCTATGACTTCCTTCAGAAAGCATTCTGAAAAGTCAGCATTTTCTGGAAAATCCATACTTTATTTGAACCGACATCAAACTGAGGAGTGGAAAGGATGGATGCAGGCAAGTGTTTGTTCATACTCTATAGTATTTATATTTCATCGCTTTTGTGATATAATATTTGTTACCTAATGCCGAAGAAACTTTGCTCTAATCTTGATCGTGGATGATAAAATGTACATTTGGGATTCTCTTATATACACTTTAAAATTGATTTTGTTTGTAGTTCGGTACACTCCTTACCTCTTTTCGTCCATTTATTCTGTGTATAATGTGTGTATGACTGATTGAGGCTCCCTTGTCAAGTAACAGTTATCATATTGCATAGTTATGCATTCTTGCACATCTTCTGTTTTAGCACTTCCTCTTCATATTGATCTGTTTAATTACCAGTATTTCGTGGTATATTTTTGGTAATGTTTGTATGATGGTACGACTACTAGGCTTTTCTGCTTTTGCTATGCGGACCAAAATTATGGTTAGTTACAACTACATACCCAATAATCCTAGTGACATCATAATTATGATAATAACCAGAGTCAAGGTACTAATTGAGACTTGATGTAGAATATTTGGTCACCAAGGACCTTTATTTTCATTAAATCAATTGGAACTCTGATATAGGGAATGGTTCATGAACATCCTAATGAAACAAGAATACTTCTATGAAATTCTTGTCTTTATACGTGCGATTGCATGTTTAAGTCCATTATAAAGATTCTCAACATTTACTCTTAGTTGCTTCATTCTTTGTGGGGCACAATTTCTGAAACTGCATTAACCCAATTTTGAATGGTTTTCATTTCCCGTCTTTCTGAACAGGTTCTTTTCTTAATCTATCATTACTTTGCTGCGGCTGAGATATACAATGCAATACGTGTCTTTATTGCTGCATATGTTTGGATGACTGGATTTGGCAACTTCTCATATTATTACATTAGAAAGGATTTTAGCCTTGCACGCTTCACTCAGGTGATGTCAATGATTCCAATCGTTATTTCTTTGGCAAGCTAGTCTGTCAAGTTTAGAAATTTTTGTTGATTTGTACTCATTAAATTGACTAAATAATATTTTGTTGCAGATGATGTGGCGACTCAATTTCTTTGTGGCATTTTGCTGTATTGTTCTTAACAATGACTATATGCTCTCCTATATCTGCCCAATGCATACTTTGTTCACTTTAATGGTGTATGGGGCTCTAGGCATATTTAACAAGTATAACGAGAATAGCTCAGTGATGGATCTGAAGATTCTTTCATGCTTTCTTGTGGTTATCTTGATCTGGGAAGTTCCAGAAGTTTTTGACATTCTCTGGAGTCCTTTAACATTCTTACTTGGTAAAACTGGCACAAAATTTCTCCATTTTCGTTTATATGTATGTGCTTGCAAATTATTGGATAAGGGCTTAGGGGACTTTGATGTACTTGATGGGCTGATTCTGATTACTTGTGCTTGCAGATTATCGGATAAGGGTTTAGTGGTTGTTCACAGCAGTGCATTAAAAGTTAAAAAGGCTTTCAAATAAAGTTCCAACTTAACTTTATGATACATGATTTAAAAGTTAGAAAAGCTTTCAAGTTTCTAACTTAACTTAAAGCTAACAAGCCAAGAGTATAAATTGGAAAGAATTCAAAGTAAATAATTAATTGACATAATCTTAAAATTATTGAAATAGTATTTAAATATTAGGTACATAATTAATTAATTATAATAATAACTCGATCGTGGTCTTGTGAAAAAGCCGAATATGAACTTTTGTAATTATTCATATTAATTACGATTATTATTTATTATTATAATTTTTAGAGACATGGTTGATGTAAACTTATAAAGTATACAATACAACTGTATAATACTATTTTACAAATTTTAAAAAATTTCAATGACTATTTCATAAATTTAAAAAATTACCTTAAACGATACTCAATATTGACCGATATTGGTACAGTATCATATTAGAACCCAATCCGGTACGAAGTCTAGTACGCTATTCACAACTTTGCTATAAACGATTAAGAAAACAAAAACAACTATAAACAAAATAAGAATAAAACTTCCTCACCTTCCAATTTGAGAAACATAACCTACTATAAACAGCAAACTTATGGTACACAGCTCCTCCCATTTGAAAATCTGGTGAGAGTCATTCATTGTACGCAGTCTTTCCTTTGTATTTTACAAAAATGTTATTTCTACTCGAATCCATGACCTTCCCGTCACAAAAGAATAATCTTACCATAACCTAAAATAAATATGGAAATAAGGGTTATATTGCTAAGTAATATAGGATTAATAACAAATGTCAAAATTTATAATTAGATCATAGAATAATAGATAAAGTACAAGTCTTAATGATATTAAATAATGAAAAGTTCCAGGGATTCTTAGATAATAACTCTATAAACAAAGCTTTATTATTTGAAGAAACTAATAACTATGAGGAAAATAATTGATACGAAGAAGACTAAAATAAAGACGTAAAACAAATTAAGAAAAAAATTTGTCGATTAGTCAATGTCTAGGATCACCAATTATAAAACAATAACCTTACAATCTTATTCTTCCTTTTCTTATAACCTAACAAATATTCTAGATAAAGCTAAGAAATAAAATCTCAAATCATCATTTCTAGTTTTGCACAAAAGATTACTACGAATGAACAAGAATTAAGAACCCAAACAAGAATAAAATGAAGATAACAAAACAATTTAAGGATTACTCTAAGAAATACATTCTAAACTTTAAAAACAAAATTCAGGTGACAAGTTAATGATAATCTTGAACTAAACAATAATAGAAATGGTTAAAACTTCACAAAAATATTTGGTCATAATTACTCTTAAAATAGACAAAGATTGATGCTAGAGCATATTTAAATTGTATAAACACTACAAGAAAACAACACAATTTGCGACGTTTTAAAAAATATCATAAAAAATGTCGCAAAATGTAGTATAGATAAAAGGTTTTTGCAACGTTTCCCATAAAACGTCACTAAAAACATGGACATTTTGCGACGTTTTAAAAAACATCACTGAAAAATTGGTCTTTCCATGACGTTTTTTATGAACGTCGCGAAAAGTCACATTCCATCACATTCGTCGACGTTTTAATGTTTTCTGTGATGTTCATATAAAAACCTCGCAGATAATATTATTTTTTAATTATTATTTTTTTCATTTTTTGAAAATAATTTTAATTTAATAATTTTAATTTTTATAATTATTTTTAAAAATACAAAATTTTTAAATCTTATTTGTTTAATAACTATTCAATATTATTTATGAATTTTATTTATTTAATAATTTTTCAAATTTTTTAATATATCGTTAATTTTAATAATTATTCATGTATCACAAAAATTTCATATCTACTGGTAGTACAATTCACAAATATGTCATAATACACTAATTAATATCAAAAGTATGTCATATAAGTATATAATGTATCAACATGACAACAGTACTTTCTGCCCAAGTTTCTGTTTCTAATCCTATATTGTTCTAAATTAGGGGTGAAGTCATTCCTTCTGACGGGAGAACGCATTAATCTTTCTGCAGAAGGAAAAAGTTCAGGTTCTACACCAGGATACTCTGCAATTAAAGGCTCCAGAATGGTTCCAGTTACACGAGTAGAACACACTGCATTAGTAGGCTCGGGAAAGTCCACATTTGCAGTAGCAGGAGAAGCTGCATTCCTATGCCCCAAACTGGCTTCGAATTCAGTATCAAGAGAACTTATAACTGCGGGCTCCTGGATGGCTTCACTCGATTGGGTAGGAGATCTTTCATCCATACGTTCTGTTGCCACTGGTTCAAGTGTCAAATAAGGTTTTTAAGAAATAGAGCCCTTCTCATAAAGATTGCATATATCTGCACAAGGACCTGAAGAGAGACAAACACCAATATCCTTCTTATGAATTTCACATAGGCCAGCAGAGCAAGAAAATATGAAAGTCGAAAAAGACCAGCTGACCAGTTATTAAAGGCTGAAGGAAGACCTATTCCTTTCTTAAGTTATTCTTCAACTTCCATACACCCAAAGCAGGAGGAGCCACCCTTCTCTTCCGCAGCAAATCATGACAACCTTCTAATGCCGTCTTCATAAACCTACAACAAGACAAAGCAAATGTTAATTAAATGTACCACCGAGATAAAGGTGTAATCCATGTTGATCAAGTTGCAAGTCCTACTTATTAGTCAACACTGTGGACTCATCAAAGAAATGCTTCCACTTTCTTGGCCTCCGTTGTGGTTGCTGAACTTGTGGAGATGAACGACGAGCATGATCTGGTGATATGAGCCCTGAAATGGTGGAAAACAAGAACAAGCTCATGCAAAGTACAATGTTTGGACCTAAAGGATCCCAAGCATGACCAAATGAGATGTTGTATCAAAGACATCGGGAGCCTCTTGTCAAGCAGCAGAAGCAGGTTGCTGAAATGGTAATGTAGAGAGTATGATATTATTGAGTTAGAATCTTTTTCCTAAAGTTGCGTTTGTTATTTCTTCCTGTACTCTCTGCCTTAGGATACATGACAGGCGGATAGTTTGTTATTAGAGTTTGTTAGACTTTGTGTATAAATAAATGTAACCATCATGTAATCGTCATCGATCAATCATTGGAAAACCTTTTTCCTTTCCATTCTTCGTCTCTGTTTTGATATCTCAACATGGTATTAGAGCCATGACATCAATTCTTTTCGATTAAGATCATCTTTTTTGTTTCCTTCCTTATTTTGCCTTTTTCCCTATGGCATTTCTTCAAACACCTACCACGCTTGATTTTAATCACCCATTATACCTCCACCCATCTAATACTCCCAGCACTATTCTCGTCTCACAACACCTCCTCGGCACCGACAATTATAGCGTGTGGAGTCGCTCCGTGCGGATTGCTCTCTTGGCCAAAAATAAGATTGGCTTCGTTGATGGAACCTGCAAAAAGGAGGATTTTGCTGTTGAGCTTTACTCTTACTGGGATCGGTGCAACGCAATCGTCCTTTCTTGGATTCTAAACTCTGTTTGTAAGGAGCTCTCAGCTGGTATTGTCTTTGCCTCCAGTGCCTCCATTATTTGGCAAGATCTGAAGGAATGATATGACAAAGTAGACGAATCTCGAATTTACTACCTTCATCAAACAATTTCATCTCATACCCATGGTACATCTACAATTTCAGTTTATTTCACTAAACTCAAATTATTGTGGGACGAATATGATGCTCTGGTTCCTCTCTCTACCTGTGATTGTGATGCCGCGAGACAGACATCTTCGCATATACTGCAACAACGTTTGTTTCAGCTTTTAATAGGGCTCAGTGAATCTTATTCTGCCGTTCGAAGCCAAATAGTCCTCATGCAGCCTTTGCCCTCTGTTAACCAGACATATTCCATGTTACACCATGATGAATGTAGCGTCCCCTTACCGTAGGGTACACACCGGAACGCCCATTGGTCATTCCGGTACATATCCTACGACAAGAAAGAATTACGAACAAACACTACTATACTTCACATTGCATCATAATAATAAACATCAATATAAAAATCACAACTTTTATACCCAAAACTTTTTCCATTCCATTTCATCAAAATTAGTAATTTACACAACTGTCATTGTTTCCTGTTTGTACATCACTCCACAAACTTGGTACAATTTGTTACATATATAGGGACAATACAAAACATCAGTCCTAACTAGGTCATTCCAAAAGTCCCAGCTGACCGACCTGTGAGCCATTACTTCTGCCGCCAAAATAATCTACACGGCTCGAAAAGTCCTTCTGGAGCTAGGAGTCTACTCTCGAATTTGAAAAAAATAAGTTGCAATTTTGGGTGAGTTTGCGAACTCAGTGAGGAACCATCATCGATGGTTCACCCAATTCATGCAA
>JANZLX010000002.1:34727000-34742571 GCA_025531955.1 Erythroxylum orinocense
TTCCACGGTTTGCATCATAGCAAAGGCCCTATTTACCATGGGCAGTGGCTCCATCAGCATAACTTGATTCACAACATGCTCATAATCTTCATTTAGGCCCATCAAAAACTGCACCAATCTGTGTGTGTTCTCCTTGATTTTATAGCTTTAGCAGCCTCACAAACACAAGTGGGTATCGGGCTCAAACTAGCTAGATCATCCCATAGTTTGTTTAGTTTGGTATAATATGCGGAAATTGTGAGATTACCTTATTTAAGGTCACTGATTTCCCTCTCTATCTAATACAGCAGTGGTCCGTTTGCCTCGCCAAATCTCTCCCTCAACTCTTCCCAAAGTTCCCATGTTGTGGAGAATGACAGGAATGCATCGCCTAGTTCCTTGGTCATGGAGTTGAGGATCCAAGACTTGACCATAGAATCTGCACTCCTCCACCTTGTAAGTAGGTTTCTGTTCTCTATTGGTTGCATGCAAGTTCTATCAACGACCGATAACTTGTCCTTTGCGCATAGAGCAATCATCATCGATTTGCTCCAAGTTATGTAATTGTTGCCATTGAATAGTGTGGTGACTAAGATGGCTCCAGGGTTTTCGGTATTTGTTATGAAGTATTGTTCTAAATCAGGGTTCTCACTGCTCTCTGCTATGCTTGACATTTTGTGGGTAGGTTGGTAGAGTAAAATGGATCAGCCCTTTGGCTCTGATACCATGAAAGAAAATAGAAGGTATGTGATGAAGAAATTTTCTTATTTCAACATAAACGAAAACTGTACATTGCTTGAGCTTTTATACTAATGCTAGGAATTCAACTATTTGTTGATACAAGGTTGTGCTGTGTAGCAGAAGGAAGGACGACAGAAGGAAGGATTGTTGTGGGTGGCTATTTCAGATCTGTACAATGCGAGCGGAAAAGAGGAGGTGCAAGGGTGGCTGAGTACAGGGCAGAACACGTGATCTGTACCTGTTGGGAATATGGTTTGTGTGAGTGGGTTGGGTCACGGGCCATCCATGACCCGTGGGTTATTTGATTTTAGGGTTAGTGTTTTACTGTGTAGCGTAACATTTCTTATCTCTTTAACAAAGTGGACATGAGGAGACAGAAAAACTTGAAGTTTCCTTCGAGAATATGCAATTGTAGGAGCCAATTACTTAACTAAGATGATTAGATAAAAGAGGGGAGGAAACAAAGATTATTGATTTACCCCGAAGATGATTAGATAAGAGAAGGAAGGAAACAAAGATTATTGATTTAATGAACTTTGATTTTATATAATTAAGTCAGTCCAAAATGCATTCTCAATAACCAAATATCCCACTTACTGAACACAATACCTTCAGTTCAACATTTAACAATGCAGAACAAAGTTCAACAAAAATATCATGGATTCATATAACATTTCATATCATTTGAGGCTATATTCGACTTAGAATCTCTTTGCAAAAAAAAAATCAAAATGAAGAAATCAAAAAATGGTAATCTTGGCATTAAAACTGTAACTTACCGGCCATGTGTCGCCCAGACCTTCCCTTAATATGTCAGGGGTTGAATTCGTTTCAGTCGTTGGGCCACTTGCCTCATTGAAGATCCAGACGAGAGTGATTCACCTGTACTTTACAATTGCCATTTTCTTTCTTTTCCACTTCAGGACTGAACTCTTCAATGACATCGAAATTGGCTTCAAAACTTCTCTGTATTTAGTCTATTCTCCTTCATTGATGCGTGAGAGTAAACGAATGAAGCAAGAAAAACGAGATAGTGTGAGCGTGAGACTGTGAGAGAAAATGAGAGTAAGGAAAGAGAACAAAAGAGTCTGAAGAAAACGAAGAATGAGACATGATAAAGTAAAATGTCAAGGGCAAAATGGACTTTAAAAAAAATATCAATTGATTGGGGATGAAGCGCTCATATAGAAGAGCTTATTTAGAATTAGTAGTTCTTTACCAAACAACTCAATTAAGTTTTTTATAAAGTTAATAAATTAAAATAGGTCAATAAGTTAGAAAAAACTTATTAGCTCTTCACCAAACAACGCCGTAATGTAACCTATTATTAAGAGGTTCAGGCTTGGGATTAAATGATTGTTGGCAAATAGGTGAATCAAATGCTCCCTCTGACTCCTAACGTTGTCTCGCTGAATCAAATGTTTTTTAATATGCTTATCAGTATTTTAAGATGAAGTAACTTTTATCAGTTGCAATATCATCTAGTCTTTGTTGCAGTCCCTGAAAAATTAATGTTGTGGCTATATGAAGGGAAGAATATTATACATATTCTTCCCTTCATACATATTCGGAAGTTTTGAGTTTTTGTAAGAAGGAATCAACAAACACTTTCTTTCTCATATTTTGACTCCTCTTTTGCAGTTTGTTTACGGTATTGACGATACCCTTTTATCTAACACATCATGATATGGTGTGTGAATCAAATCCTTTGATGCTATAAAAGGGTTTAGAAAAACCATTTCTGCATGATCTCTGGCTAAAGGAGGAAGGCTCTAAAACCCTAGCTAGTTCCGGATCCTTGCTATATGAAGAAGTATAAGAAACTTTAATGCCTTCTTTGCTCGTTTGGGATGTGATTACTGCTTGTAAAACTGGTATGAACAGGATTGGAAGTAACATATTTTGGCTTGGCAAAAGCAGTTTCCATGTGCTATATATTCGTAAACATTCCACTCATTCTTTCAAATCCTCAGCCATCATAATCCTTCTTCAAGTATTTCTCTTCTCAAGTCTCTATACAATCCAAATCATGATGAGCAAATTAGCAACCATCCTTCGTTTTGTGCTTTTGCTTTTGTGTTTGAATTCATCTGGCAAATGTAGTTTTCGTGAAAGAACTTCAATTTCAATATTTTCATGTTTAGTTCTTTAACTAAATTCTGTAAAAATTCTGCAGGACAGATGAAGGTGGCCAATGGAGAGGTGAAACAGGGGAGAAGCTGCAAAATCTTCATCTACAGAAGCAGAACAGACTGCAAACATCCAACTTTGCATGTGAACATTTACTGAGCTGCGAAAAGATACAACCACATGGTTCTTGCTACTATCCCAACACTGCAATCAATCATGCCTCGCTTGCAATGAACCTGTACTACCAATATATGGGCAAGCACTCATGGAACTGCGACTTTGGAAACTCTGATCTTATCACCATCTCTGACCCCAGTAAGATTATTGATGATCTTAACTCCAAAACACCATCACAAAGACAAACACAAAACTATAAGATGTCTGCAGGCTATGATAACTGCACATATGCTTCATGACTGCACTAAATCAAATCCCTGACGTTTTCAGAGGCTTTTCTGAAATTTAGATTATGCAATAGTAGTGGAAGAAGAACCTTTCATCTAAAGTATGATATGTCTATGTATTCCATCATCCAATCTCCAAATTACTTATATACTTTTATGATATAAAAAATAATTTATTTAATAAATTACTAAAATAATAGTTGTGTCGGTCCGTGAGTAGAACAGTGGACATTTATGTCCAATGAGAAAAGTTCAATGACAGAGCAAGGCTCTGTGTCATCTCCTGCATTATTGCATAGTACATGAACTGGATGCCATTAACCTCTCTTTTGAAAATTAAAATGCACGTGTCAATCAAATTGTATTTATTAGTTAATTTAAATTTATCAAATAATAATTATAAAATTGTAAATATAATGTGAATTAATTCATCAACCATGTTGAAATGTTATTTTTCTAATATGATTAAGGGTTAATTATTAAAAAAATGTCCAAATTTTCGTCAATTTTTTAATTATAATTTGAACATTAAAAATTAGCAATAAAATACCTAAATTGTTAATTTTTTCAATTCTAGCCCAAACTTTAAAAAGTCTCAAACTTTTAATTTTTTCAATTTTAACTCAATATTAATGTTTCCGTTAAATTTGTTGATGTGACTTATTACATGTTTCAGAAATCTTAACTATTATAATAAATGTTAGCAAAAATTAACACAACAAATGAAGATTAATAAAATGAAATTATTTAATCATATATTTAAAACAACAAACATTGTTGTTTAAAAATGACCTAAATCAGATTATACAGCCCAGACTTTCTTATGTTTTGATTTTAGTTTTTCCCTTTGTTTCAGTTTGTTCTCTTAACGCCTTCACCTTTCGATTTTCAGATTACGCAACCCTGACGTCCTCACAATAAGAACATTAGAAAAACGAACTAAAAACAAAAAACTTATTAGTGCAGTACGTTATAATGTAAGAGTAGTATGAGGTGTCAGAAAAACAAACAAAAAACAAAAAGGTTAAGGGTATCAGAAAAACAATAGATAACGTCGGGTAAGAATTTAAGAAAATTTAGAATTTGAGTATTTTATTATTACTTTTTGAAATTTGAGCTATAATTGAAAATTTTTGAAAGCTTAATCATTTTATTGCTATTTTTTTAAGTTCTGAATATAATTAAAAATTTGACAAAAAATTTGAATTTTTTGGTAATTAACCTTATGATTAATTAACACAATAACAAAGTTTTAAATTATAAATTGCAGTTATTATTATTATTATTTTAGTATTATATAATATTTATATTTATTTTGATCCATTTATCTATTTTTCCTTAGTATTTTTATTTTTCCCTTATTATCTTTATTTGTATTTTTTTTTGTTTATTTATTTATTTTTATTTTATAATTTTATGGTTATTTTGTTTATATTTTATTTGAATTCTTTTTTATTATTTGTATTTTTATTTATACATGTGAGTCATTTGAAAATAGTGTTTCTACTAGTTAAGAGTAAGGTTGCATATTAGGGGGCCTCCTTAAACCCCGCATTTCAGCGAAATTTATATTGAATGCTATTGTTTATTTTATTACTATATTTGTAATTTTATATTTTATGATAAAAATAAGAAGTTATTATTTAAGTGGTTTTCATAATAGTTATGTTTAACATTATCTAAACTATTCTTATAAATGTTAAATTTTATTAATATACAAAATATCTTATGCAATATTTACTTAATAATTATAAAATTATCATTAAAAAATCAACTGATTCAATCACTTTTATAAAAACAAATCTTATGTAATATTTACTTAATAATTATAAAATTATCATTAAAAAATCAACTGATTCAATCACTTTTATAAAAAAAAACCTTATGTAATATTTACTTAATAATTATAAAATTATTATTAAAAATCAACTAATTCAATCACTTTTATTAAGTTATTAATTAATTATTTAATTTTTATAAATTATTAAAAATTTTAAATTAAAATAAATTAATTAAATTTTATTTAATAATTTGAAAATTTAAATTTAAATTTTTTGATACATAATTATAATTTTTTGTTTAATTTTTAGTAAACTTTCTTTTTTTAATTTAAATTTTTTATTTTACCTATTTAACTTTCGCAAGTCCGTTCCAAAATGCACAAAATTCCTCGCTTCTCCACGTGGGCCCCCACGAGCTCCATCTCTCCTTCCAAAATCACGCGTGCTCTGTCATCCAACGGTCAGCGTCTCATCCGCATAACACGGGATTGTTTCTCGACGGCCCAGATTATCGGTATTTGACACTTACGTTTGTCAGAAAATTGCACACCTTCCCACCATTAAAGAATAATATATCCTTCACTACCAAAAAGTAGAACTGAAAAGAAGTCTTATTAATGATAGCTTTCACTCACAAGTCACAAGCGTCAGTTACATTTCGTTGAATCCTTAGGTTTGTGGTTGTTTGAAGTTCTGTTGTTTTTGTATTGCATGAATATGTAATTGTTTATATGTGGCTTTTGGGTTTTTCAGATATCTTGAACTTTTGGTTTTGTTGTGCTTTGATGGTGTTAGACTTCTTTGTGTTTGTGTTTCAGGTTGTCAAGTTGAGAACTTTTCTTAAGTTGGCTCTCGTATGTTGATTCGTTGGTGTTAACGGACTTCTATAATACCTTTTTTTTTTATCTGCTTGATGTATGTCCTGTTTCTTTTATGGTTACGGAGTTGGAATGAAGTTTCGTTTTTGATTTCTGGTTTTGGACTTGAAGTTTGTTTCTTGTATGGTGAAGGGCAGGCTTCTCAGGCTCCGAAGTTGAGGAAGTGGTTTGTGTTTGTTTGTATATTTGTTGTGTTCTTGATGACCATTAAGCAGCTTTGGTGGGTACTGACCATGGCATTTCTGCTTGTATTCATTCTGGTTTCATGTTATTTATCTTATCGTCTTTTTGTTTTTGTTCTTATTTTCAGTTCAGACTGATTTGATGTGATTTAAAAGAAATTGGGATTGAAGAAGAAGAAGAGCAACATGCCCTGGGATTCCTCTCCCGTGGATTACAGCAGGAAATGCGTCCGTTTGGGGGTCTTCTTTCTTGTCATCCTGTAATTGAGCTCGGTAAGTCTCTCTTTCTATTAGTATTTTCTGTTTCATGAGTTGTTCCTCATACATGTTATACCCGTTTAATGTTATGAGTGTATATGTTGTTTTTCTTTTCTTTTTAGGTTTTGCTCTTTCCAGGTGAGGTTGATAAGTGGGTGGGTTGTCTTTTATCCTATTAATAATTGTTCATGAAGGTCTAAATTTATTGCTGGGAATTTGTGTCTACTCCTTGTGGTAATACTTCAGCTCATTCTTGTTTTTCCAGGGGGCGTCGTTGTGGTTTTGGAGTAACTTCTGGGTTGATTGTGATTCAAAAGCGGCTTGAGGAGTGAGAATGTACATTGCATTGTCCATAAAGAGATACAGAGCTGTTAATGAAATAGGGAAGGTTAAAATGAGCGTCGGGGTTCCTGGACATTGCCAAGTGATGCAATTTTGTCAGGTATAAGTATCGTCCTCTTTTCCAGGACAGGAAAGTGGACACTCACTCTTGCTCCTATTGCTATTGTTTGTATATGGATGTATTGTCATTGCTAGTGTTGATTCAAGAGTTCAATAATATCTACTTATGATTCTTCTAGCACTAAAAGGTATTTTGTTCTCAATGGTGCCTTCCTAATAATTCACAAGGGGTTTCCATTTTATCTTGCAGGCTGAGTATTTCCGTCAGTTGCTTAAACCTGTTACGTAGTTAGTGTTTCAGAACAGACTGGGTTATTTGGAGTTGGGAGGACTGGTTTTTGGTTATGCTCATACCTTTGAAGGCAGTTTACTTAGCTATTTGGCCAGGATGGAAAAAAAACTGATTAGCTGATTTTCTGGAAGTCCAAGATCGACAGTGAAGTAAGAATTGACAGTGAAGTAAGAATTATCAACTCAAGTGCAATAAGCCTTATTTTTCTTCTGAACTTTTAGTTTGATAGACAAGCTGAGATGCAGAGTGACCGAACATTTTACACCCGAAACTCACAGCCTCAATGTGAAAATCAAATGGGGAATGCTTACATGCATTTTCCCTCATCGTCTTCCTTCCCTGCAGATTTAACACCTCCTGCAGGACACTCAACTCCCTTACATGGCCTTGCGAGTCATCCTTCCGAGGTTTTGCCAAGGAATCTCATTATATTTGATCAGAACACTCATCAAAGCCAGATTATGTTCCATCCTGCAATGGCCCGAACATTCGGTGGTCCTGCCACCGAAGTTAATCCGTGTTATATCCAAGGGAATTTTCAGACAGATGTCAATCTTGCGGAGAGAGAAACGGTGTTACTGAAAGAGGATTCAGACGATATTGATGCGTTGCTAAGCTTGGAAGACGAAGAGGAAGATGATTATGAGGAGGAAGAGGTTAGCACTGCACGGACTTATGGAAGTAATTCTCCTGATTCTTACTCGACCAGTGCTTCTAAACCCTTGAAGAATGAATCTTCTTCCTACAAGTCCTATGGAGGTGGTAGCAGCTCTAAAGGTGAAAGGAAACGGCAGAAAATGAAAATGATGGTGAAGGAATTGAGAAGTATGGTACCCGGCGGGGACCAGATGAATACTGTTACTATTTTGGATGAGGCTGTTAGATACCTCAAGTCTCTTAAATTTGAAGTCAAGAAGCTTGGAGTTGGAAATTCCAAGAACTAATTAAGCTTGAATCCAAGCCATGGACCTCTATTTTCTAACCACGACCATGATGGAGTTGCTGTTTGCTTGTTGGGTCGTAGTCTTTAGAATATCTGCTACGGTATTGAATAAGGAGAAGTGTTCAGATTTTGCTTGCAAACTATTCTGACAGGCTTGCTACTTCTTTGAGTTGATTTGGCAGTGTTGAACACTAGCCCCGTGCTTATTGCTTGATATGCTTCTTTTGTAACCTAGTCGTCTTCCTATCTTGTTGAGGCTTGTATTTCATAAATGACAATAGATCCAAGTTGTATGATGCTTCCTAAGATGTGTGGCCGGAAAAGTTGGCGTTCTTAGTATCTCGTGAATGCTTAATGGCTATTTACTTATTTCATGTCTGATGCAGTCCCAACTTATTTCATTTCGTATGGTCCAAGTTTAGTATCCTTTTGAAGCGAGGAAAGTGGTTTCTGTACCGCCCCCGTTACTTTATGTGAGTGAGCATGACTTCTACCCAAATCTCTGCCACTTAGTAATAAAGTTTGAGCCTTTTCATACTACCGGACACGGATGTCGCTATCATGCATGAATGGTGCTTTTCTTCTTATAACCACGTGCTTCTGCTGAAAGTGGTGACAGTGGAGCACAACCAAGCCCTTGACCAGCTATAGCTACTTCCCATCCTTTCTGAGGCTCATGAGCAATCAACCAAACAACAAGAACCCAACTTTCTCAAGTTGCATTTTTTCAGGATCTCCTGGTACCATTAGTGCTGTATTTCTGGGATTTTCAAAAGCATACTATGTGGTAATTACAGAATGGTTTAGGTAATTTCACTGAAGCACCTAGATCATCTCCTTCTATGAGTGCACCCGCCTAAAATCTTGGATCATAATGGAGTAAAACTAAATGATGGCTAGCACAAACCAAGAAGTTGACTTTGAGAATGTTTTGCGGAAACAAGCTGAATCTATCCAATATCCAGCTAACAGATGCTTAAAGAAAAGTCTAGTCTCAGCATCATAATTCCTTTGTCTTGTGAAACTCAAAACGATCGGGTATGGTCTCCATACCTATCATTCTTCTTTGTCTTTATCCTAAAAGACGGGAGAACAAAGACACTGTCACACAATACTTCGTAGCAACCGCCAGCCAGGTCTGACAAGGCAACGGGTCAATGGTAAAAGGTATTTAAGTAGCAGAAACAACAAACAAGTTTACCGAAGAACTCTCTTATTACGAAATATGCATGTGATGATCACATTTACATAAAATGACTCGACTGCCTTTCATCTAATAGCTAGAGTTTAAAGAAAATCTGAAACCCTACTTAATTATTGGAAGCTAGCTAGAAAAACCTTACTAAAAAAGAAAAAGAGAAGAACTAGACTAACAAGGAAGGATTTCAACGGGGAGAGAAACAAGATCATCCCCAATAACTATAGTGTGAGTGCCGGCGGCCAAAATCCTGTAGGCACTAAAGTCTATCAACTGAAAGCTCTTGCAAACATTAATATCGAATTCTACTGTAGCAGATTCTCCGGCTTTAATGAAAACTCTTCTAAATGCAATAAGTTCTTTGATGGGAGCTTCGGCAATTCCTTCTGGGGCCTTGTGGTAAACCATCACTACTTCACTTCCATCGTATGATCCCACGTTTTGTACAGAAACTTTGATCTTGACAGTTTCGTGACAACTTAAATGTTCATTGATCACAACTCCAGGGCATTCAGGTTTGTCTACTCCGCACTTATATTCTAAGTCCTGGTAACAGGGTTGGAATTTTTCCAACTTTACATGCACAGAACATGGTTCCGTCAGCAAACTGTAATTGAACTTAGTGTAACTCAGTCCATAACCAAAGGGATAGACTGTTGAACCATTGAAGAATTTGTACGTTCGACCCGGATACCCTAACTCATCAACTGGCCTCAATCTCATGGCTGTAATAGGTATCATATCAACGTAGCTATTTTCATACCAGGTAAGCGGAAGCCTTCCACCTGAAATGCAAATAAACATGAAAGTTAAGATTACGGCAAGAAAATGTATATGCATGTATCACTGACTAATCACAAGCAGTAACCTGGATTATATTTGCCAAAGATGACATCTGCTATGGCTGCGCCACCTTCTTCTCCAGGATATCCAGCCCATATAATAGCTTTAATGTTAGGGTGGTTCTTAGCAAAAGTGATGTCTAGCCCTCCTGCAGAGAAGAGAACAAGAATTACAGGGCCTTTGCAAGAATCGGCAATCTGTTTGATAAGTTTTGGTTGGAAATTAGGTAGGAGAAGGTTGGATCTGTCCCTGCTCTCTGCCTCGACTGATAAATCAATGCCCATCACTAAAATGGTTGCATCGTGCCCGTTCATAATCTTCAAAGCTGGAGGGAAGAGGTTTGCATCGCCGCAATTTACATCCCAGCATCCCAATGCAGATTCCACACTCGCGTATCGACTCAAACCTTCAAAAGGTGTTGTGTAACGACATGGTGTCCCTTCATAGTTGCCCAGCATTGTTTTTGTAGCATTCACAAATTGTCCAATCAGTGCAATGCTTTTGCATTTATCGGTCTTCAGTGGCAAAGTTTGATCCTCGTTTTTAAGGAGGACAATTCCCTCTCTTGCTGCTTCTGTAGCTAGCTCTATACTTTCTGCAGTGCATATGTCTTTTTTCCCAAGACACTCGTACTGTGGACTTCCATCAAAGAAGCCCAACCTCATGAGCACAACGTAGAGATAAGTCAAAGAAGTGTCTATGGTTTCCTCCCTAACTTTCCCTTGTCTTACTGAACTTTCAGTTGATGAGGGATAGAACTTTCCACAGTCCAAATCCAAACCTGTTAATAAACAAAGAAAAAAAATTATCAAAAGTATTCGTTCCATTAACATCCAAACAAATGAATTCACTTACCTGCTTTGAGTGTTTGCGCAACTGCATCCTCTGGTGCGTCACCTAACCAGTGCTGGGCATGGAGCATGACTTCAACGGAGTCACAGTCAGATACTATATATCTGATGATTAAGAAGAAGCATAGTTCAACATACTGGCATGCTGCAAAGTCAATACAGTATAAAATCATATATAAAAATAAATAATCATTACCCATGTAAATTCCAATCTCTTCGAACGGTTTGATTTAAGAGTTTAGGGTCAGCACATGATGGTATTCCGTTCACTTTATTATAGGAGCACATAACACTGCTCACGTCGCCATCCTTCACGCACATTTCGAAAGGTCGAAGGAAGGTTTCAACCATATCTCGTTCTTGGACCCTAGCATCAAAGTCATATCGTTGGACTCCTTTCCAGTTGTCGACATCATAGGCAGCGTAGTGCTTGCAACATGATGAAACTTTGAGAGGTCTGGTGTTCAAATCTTGATGTTCCTCAGTTCCTTTAACATCTTGAAGCCCTCTGACATAGTTTGTTGCGTAGGTTCCAACAACAAATGGATCTTCACCAGGTGTTTCAAGGGCCCTTCCCCATCTGGGATCTCTCACTACATTGATGTTAGGACTCCAAAACGTTAGTCCAGCACGACCGAGGTTATACATGGCCCTTGCTTCTGTTGAAACAACCTGAAAAACGGTATAATTTAAAATTAGAATAGGTATTTAGAGAGCATAAGAAATCAAAGACTGGAAACTCATATTACCTCCCCAATGTTTTTCCATAATGATTCGTTAAATGCAGCTGCGGTGAGGATTACTGGGGGAAAGCTTGTTGCTCCAGGAACGACAGAATCGAAGAAAGTTCCTGGACCTACATAGGACACCCCATGAAGAGCCTCCGACCACCATTCATATCTAGGTAGCCCTAATCTCGTAACCCCTTCCGCAGTGTTTCCAAGTTGATTGACCTTTTCTTTCAGTGTCATATGCTTGACCAAATTCCTGGCCCTAACCTCAAAGGGAAGGGACGAGTCACAGAATGGAAACTGTGCTATATTCAATCCCAGGAGAGCATACCTCTTGGGATCACAAACATACGTGAAATTTGAACCTGTAGGTGTTGCAAAATCCTGTCTGGCTTCAATGGTTGAATAAAGCAAGAAAACAGTGAAGAGATAGATGAAGGTCGTGGTAATGGATGCAGCCATTTTTGCCATGGCCGGTGTTTGATTATTTCTGATGATCGAAGGCATGCAGTACACACATGCACACTCTGCTTTTTATAGACTGCATATACGACTATCTTTGTTTTTGTTATTATCTGCGAAATCTAGACTATCCCATTATGATCTTTCTGATTGTATTACGACTATCTTTCGTTTTTGTAATCATCTATGAAATCTGGACTATCCCAGTTATGATCTTTCTGATTTTCAATCTTCATGCATCATTATTCATATATGTATAGCATTAGATAGCTATCTTGTGTTTCAATTTCAAACATAAGATAACATTAAGCGGATCCATGTCTTTTCATAATCATTAAGTTCTATTCTTATTAGAATCTCAACCAAAAAATCAATCTGAACTAAGTTCCATCTTTACTTTCCAATAGAAATATATGATATTAACGTTAGGATCAATGGAAACAACTTCTTTCCTGTTCTGCTCGATCTTCCTTTCTCTCAGCCTTTCAAATCTGCTTCTTGTACAGAATCTCTTCTCTTTATTTTAATTAAAAAAAATTTAATTACAACTATAAATATAATTACTAATCACTTTAATTTAATTTTAAAAACTTATATTTATCAAATTAACTACTAATTACTATAGATTATTTAATATTATAAATTCATGGATCTTGAACTATTTAATATATTTCTATTCATGATTTAGTCAAAATATATCAAATTCTCTTTTTTAAATACATTTTCAAACAAAAAAGTATTTATATCGTATTTGAATCACCATCAGAGCAATGAGTACTCCTAATATATAACAACAACAACATTCCAATGAGAGTTTCGTTGATAAGCAAAGTTTAAAGAAGTCCAGAAGTATGTAACATTATTGTTTATTAATTAGTAAAGAGGAGGTACGGATTCAGAAATTTTTTAAACGGGAACAAAATTTTATTTTTAATAGGAGTAAAATCTTAATGGGGATAAAATTTTCTTAAGTGGAGGTAAAATTTTATTTTATTTTATGAAAAATTTAAAACAATAATATTTTTATATAAATTTTTTTGAAAAAAATGTACATCCGTTGTTGGTAGAGAGACTTCTTCTGATATATAACTAAAGTAGAATTAATTATCTAAAAATGTAGCAAAGTGATAATCTACAATAAATGATTAGTGTTTAAGACAACTCTTAAGATATAATAGAAAATACAAACAAAGACCCACACATATGTTATAATATTAATTCGAGGGAGCAATAACATTTCTATTTATATATATATCTCATAATTTTCATACATCACAATATAAATGATAATTTTCAAAATATGTACACACACAAGCGCTCGCGCACACACATACAGTGACGGCCCTGGGCAGGGGCCAACAGGGCACCCGTCCAGGGCCCGCAATGAGAGGGGCCCGTATTTCAGTTGCCCCTCTCTCTAGACTATTAAGAAATAAGAAGTGATGTACAGTGATATTTTAAGTTTTAACTCTGGTCTATTGCTTATAGAAAATACTTATTTAATTGCTTAATCCAATTTAAGAGCGTGGCCCTCTATCAATAAAAGAAAAGTCTCCGCTTATAACGTTAAATGACTTTAACGTTACTGTAATGAGTTCAATGTTATAACTTAACATTATAACTTCTTTTATTTGAAATAAAGGTAATTTTGTAATTCTCATGTTTATAAATAATCTTGAAATATTTAAGTATATTTTTATTTTCTAATTTTTTATTTTCACCAATATATGTATTTAAAGTACTCCAACTCAAAAATTAATTGCAAAAAATTTTATAATTCTGTCTTTTGAGTTTTAAGTATAATTTAAAAGTAAAGTTTATGATTTTTAATATATTTTTACTCTTTATTTTTTAATATTAGATATTAAATTTTGCTATTTGTTAGTGTTATAATCATTTAATATTTAGTTGATTATGTAAACTTATAATTTGAATCATTTATGTTTCATACAAATATGTAGAGTTAAGTATATTATCGATTTATTGGAGCCCTTTTTTTAAATTTCGCCCGGGACTATAAAATTATAAGAATGGCCCTGCACACATATATATATTTATCACACCTAATCCGAAGTTTCATAATAAAATAAGATTTTAAAAAATTTAATAGTATACAACCTTACCTTTATATAATATAGGTCATTTACGAGAGCTTCCATCCCAATCATTAGGCCACTAGGACTGAGAACCCGTGCAATCCAATTAGAAGATAGTAATCCACTTCTATGAAACGCCACATCAACTGTGTTGTTTAATGGGTTTAGAGTCCAGTGCAAAAAAGAGCTCAAAACAGAAAGGTTAGCACAAGTTGGGTTCAGAGTTAAGAGCTAAAAATAACCCATCAAACACATAAACTTTTCGCAGAAGTGGATCACTATCTTCTAACTGGATCGCATGGAGCTGGAGAAACTATAGCTTCTACAGTCTTGTGCTAGGGATGGAACACGGGGAGATTACAAGGACGCAAGAAAGTAACAAGATATGCATAGTTCTGTCCATGGTATTTTAGACCAACAGAAACAGCCAAAGTTTCAGAGATATGCGCACAGAAATATGATCACTTCAAGTGAGACAAGTTTTCGGTATCTGGGTAAGTCCCAAAATGAATCTGTGACCTGTTTCCCTGAGTTGGGGGTTCATTTTCCCTGGCTGGAGATGGTAGAACAATGAATCGAGAAGCTTGATATGAATAGATTAGATGCCAAGAAAACAGCAGTCTGAAAAGTAACAATCAAACACAGAACAATTGGCTCTTTCATTGTCTTCCAAGATATATGCATTCAATATTACTACGCTTTTCCACAACTTAATTAAGGCATAAACATTTATTATGGCAAGAACAATCAAAGAACAAGCTAGACAGCCTAGACTTTTTGTTTTACCGTTAAAGCTCAAGTCTTTAACATTTGTTTTCACTCCAGAGAGAATGGTTTTCTGAAATTAAAAGCTACACTGAGATTAACTTCATCGATCTATATGGTAAAAGCAATCGCATAAATGATGCACCAACACGAGATTTGAAGAGGTCTGATAATACACAACTTTACTATTACCTTAATTAAAGTAATTTGATACACAAAATCTACAAAAGTACATTTAAAAACTCTACATATGTAGTTGTAAAAAATTCAGATTTTAGGTTTAAAAGATTCTAGCTGATATTAGACCGTCATCAAATTAACTAAAAGTTAAATAAAAGTAAATAGAAGATGATTGAAAGAAATTATCCTTAATTTGAATTTTAATTGAAAATAGTGTTAAATAAATATTAATTGACTTATTTTAATTTTAAAGAACTTATTAATTTATATAAATTAAACAATTAATTATATATTTTTAGTAACAAGAATTATTAAAATCAATCGAATCAAAAATCTAAAAATTGAACTGAAAACTGAAAAATTAAAAAGGGTTGATTATTATCTAAATGTCTGTTCAATTCTCCTTTCTATCCAAAATACTTAAACCATCCAATGTAAACCGAATTCATAGGGAT
>JANZLX010000002.1:34767132-34789157 GCA_025531955.1 Erythroxylum orinocense
TATATTTCTATATAAATAAAATAAAAAATAAATTTTAAATATAAAATTTTATATTTTATTATTAAATATATATAATTTATTATTAATAATATAAAAATATTGTTATTAATTATTTAATAAAATTTATTATATTAACTATTACTATATTCTATTTAATATATTAATATTATGATTTGATGAGACTTGATATTAAGAAGAATTATTAAGTGTATATTAGGTAGAATGTATTTATTAGGTTACGTTCCATCCCAAACCTCCTAAATCGAAGGTTTCTTATTTTCACTGTTTATGATGGAATGGAACGTAATATGAACCCTCTACTTCTATCTCATTCCATTCTATTCCATTATGAAACTCTCAAACAAATAATGAAAATACGTTACATTTCATCTTCTTTCATCCAAAACCATCAAACCAAACAGGACTTGAGTGTCTTTTAATAGGGGATTGTTGAAGTAGTTTACACATTAAGAAAGATTGAAACTTTACTGTTCCATTCAAATACTGTTTCTTCTGACACAAGAAGAGCTACTTTCATTTTTCAATTTGCACAAAATTTCATGCCATACATTCACTGATCTGTGAGGAGTTGAGTTGCATTTTTACATCAAATATTCAGGTCAGGATCCCAAGGGCAGAAGCTCCAATTTTTGTCACTTGAAGAGAGCTTGCGTGACCAGCACACCAAGTGTTTGATAGAAGATTCCAACCAATATTGATCTTCGACAGGTTCTGTGCTGAAGGTGCTATCTTCGTTCCTTCGAGGGGGAATCTTCAAGACTAAGGACAGTCGTTGACGGGAGGCGGCTGCCGGTTTATGAAGCTCCGTTTTCGGTATCAGTTCCTCCTATGAATATTGATGTTGGCGTTTATCCTATGAATAGTTATACGTACCCCTTTGCCACCATTGCAAATGAAACATCGGGCATTAATCCTACCAACGTCGATTTCGGAGGACAACAACAGCTCTGAAGAGCTTATGTTATTATTCGTCGATTGTTGATGTTGAGCGTCAATGGCTTCTAGCTTTTCCTGTTTTCTTTGTTGGAAACCATTTTCTGTTTAGGATCTTTATATCTGATGCTGCGTGTTGATCTATAATGGTTGGCATTAATGGAGAACAGTATATCCAAACCTTACACTGTTCTGACCAATGCCAATCCATAAACCTTCATTTTCCCTAATTACGGTAGTCAATTATATATCATAAATTAACACAACCATTGAAAGAACATGAAAAAGCAACCGTACAACTTCTAAAAAAAGGTAATACCTTTGGTCATGGCTTCCTTTCCTAGTCAAAAACTTGCCGTTTTATCTTTCTCCTCCTTTTCTTTTCAGTTTCTTTTCCCTTTCTAAAGGCCTCCATTCGCCACCCTCATCCATCATCGTGCTTGTGAGCAGGCACACAGTCATTCATAGGATCAATTAAAAAAGAAGAAGATGGATGTCAACGCTGTGCAAAATTGGTACTCATCAAAAACTCCCAAGTTACCATGTTATATTGTTAACATCACCGCAGAACATGGTATCTGGCAAAGTGACAACCCCTTGACTCAAGCTCTGCCCATCTTAGCCATGCAGCTCACCTTCTCCATTTCTGTAAATACCGCCATGTACTACATTCTCAGACCTCTCCGTGTACCCCACATTGTTCCTGATATTCTTGTAAGCATCTTTCTTTTCATAACATTATTTCTTCATCATCATAGTTTCCTGCATTCTATTCATTAAATCTAAATATGCATAGGAAACACCTCATGACATTCATAAAGACTATAAAAAGCTATGATATTCAGCTTTGTTTTAGATTGTGTGGTTGATCTTTGGTTTCCTTGTTCAATGATGGCGGGTGATTAACCAATCGAGCGGCTGTATATAATCGATGCAGGGTGGTATATTACTGGGGCCAACAGCCTTGGGCAAGATACAATTTTTCGCTCGGTTGTTCCCTTTGAGAAGCATATTTATAGTAGAAACTATAGGATACTGGGCCTTGAGTTGTCACATGTTCTTGATTGGTCTGGAGATGGATATGAAATCAATCGTTATGACTAATCCGGCGGTGTTCATCCATGCCCTCATCGGAGTTGCTATTCCCTTCGTCGCCGGAATTGCCCTTTTCTTCTTCATGAACGCTGGTGACACCTTCTCTTACCAAGGTGCCTTCTTTTGGGCTATAACGCTGGGAATCACAGGATACCCTGTTGTTACTCGTGTTTTAACCAAATTAAAGATTATCCACACCGAGATGGGAAGATTGGCCGCACAATCTTCTTTTATCACTGATCTTATAACATGGGTTCTTGTTGCCATTTTGATACCGGCGAAATTGGGGTTGTTGAATGCATTTTTCGCCATCGTCTTGAACGTAGTCTTGGCATTCTTTTGCTTCTATGTGGGCAAACCAGCACTTGCATACATCATCAAACACACGTCTCGTGAAGACAAGTTCAACGACCACTACCTGTGCTCTGTTCTTACGGCTGTTTCAGTGTTTGCTTCTGCTACTGAGTCTTTAGGTATGACGTCCATTGTTGGGGCTTTCCTTTTCGGGCTCATCATGCCAAATAGGGTGCTGGCTGGCATTTTAATGGACAAATTTGAGAACTTCATTTCTGGGTATTTCTTGACCTTATACTTTGCTGCTTGCGGGATAAGAATCGACTTTTGGGCTATAAAGAGATGGGGAAGAGCGGTGATTGTTGTAATCTTCTCCTTTTTGCTTAAGATCCTAAGCGCTTTTCTGTTCCCTTACTTCTACAAGATATTAGATACAGAATGCTTTGCTCTTGGAGTAATCAGCAACACCAAAGGCATTTTGGCCATATTTGTCCTGAACCTTGGCTATGATAGAATGGTAGGATGCTTGAATACAGTGAATCCCAAATGTTATTAATGTTTAGTACTTAACTAGATTTAAATGCATAATCTCTCTGTGATGAGCAGTACATGTCAAGACAAGACTATGCGACAATGGTGATTGCTGTTCTGTTGATGACCGGAGCAACTCCGTCCATTATCCGAACCATTTACTGTCCTGACAAGCGCCTATCCCAGTACAAGAGAAGGACTATACAGAACTTAAGAACTGATGCTGAGTTTCGGATCCTTGCCTGTTTTCAGGACTTCAAAAATGTTTCAGGCATGATCAACCTCTTAGAATGTTCCAATCCAACAAGACAGTCCCCTCTCCACGTGTTTGCCCTCAGCCTCGTTGAACTCACGGGTCGTGCCTCCGCCATGCTCATTGTCCACGACCAACATAATCGCCAAACTCGCTACTCAGAGAACATTGTTCTTGCACTTCAAACCTACGCAGACATGCACGATCTTGTTAACATTCAGTCCTTAACAGCACTATCCCCATTTTCCACCATGCACGAAGATATTTGCAGTTTGGCTGAGGACAAGCACGTAGCTTTCTTGATAATACCGTTCCATAAGCTGCCTAAAGAAGACGGAAGCTTGGAGGAAGATGGTGCAGCTTCGTTTAGAGGCGTAAACCTAAATGTGTTGGCCAACACACCTTGCACTGTTGGAATCTTTATAGACAGAGGATTTGGAGCTTTCATGGACGGAAAATCGGATCAAACAACACGACAGGTTCTCATGGTGTTCATTGGCGGTCCCGATGATCGTGAAGCATTATCATACGCGTGGAGGATGGCCGGAAGCCGATGGGTGAGATTGGAAGTATTAAGATTTGTCCCCGGGAATGAAATAGAAGAAACCGATGCACAAGAACTTCCATTACCAGCAAATGACCCAAACAGATTGCTAACAACAACTTCCTATGTCGACGAACAGCAGAGATTGGACGATGCTTTTGTGAGCGAGTTCCGGTTAAAGTGTGCTTCGGAGATAAACATAAGCTACGTTGAAAAGGTAGCGAACAGCGATGAAGATATAGTCTCAACCCTGCAAGAAATGGACCCGAAATCCGGGTTTGAACCTGATCTGTACGTGGTGGGAAAAGGAGGAGGGATCATATCACCTCTCACAAAAGGGCTGTTGGATTGGTCCGAGTTCCCTGAACTAGGAGCAATAGGCGATTTACTAGCCATGTCAACATTCGCTCGAGGTTCCGTACTTGTGGTGCAACTATACCCTGGTTCTGGTGTCAACCATGGAATGAGTATGCAGCAGTCGGTGCACAATCAAGGATTTTCGATGCCGAGGGTACATCTGAAGGACTGGAATGATGAAGAGGTTAAAGATGGTGGCGGTGGTAGTAAGAGGATGGCCGACTCGACGAGGTACAAGCCACATACTGGAAGCTGGCGTAGCATGTCTGGACTTAGTAATGGTGGGATGGCTACCGCCTCACGCGGTGGTTCTGGTAAGTCGTCCAAGGAACGGTTTCAGAGTTGGGACGAGACGATGACCGAGGAGGAGGAGTACGGTAGCGTTGCTGATGAGCCTTTTGCTCCGCGCAAAAAGTTGGAGGATTTCGAACCGTGACTACAAAAGGATCGGCATCGGCATAGGTACTGGCATATTCAGAAGTGATTTGTTTTTGTAGTCCGAAAAAGAAATGAATTTTATTTTGTTATAATTATTTATTCTACTTAATATAATTTCGGTTCAATTTTTAACTCTTAAATCTCTTTTAATATAATTTTTAAATGGTTAGTTAATTTAAATATTATTAAAAATTAATGATTAAAAAATCCATCCGATTCAACAGATTCAGTCATAAAATTTTTGAATAGTCCAACTTTTATGTTCGGTTTTTAACTTTTTTGTTTGATTACTTTATAATTTTTATAGTTAAAAACAAACTAATTTATTAATTAATCGAATTAATTTTTATAAATTAATTAATTTTCATATAGCTATATCATTTTTAATTAAACTTTAAATTCATAATTTCTTTTAATTATATTTTAAATTATTCAATTTTATTTAATATTTAACCAGCTTTATGACAGTTTAATACTGACTGAACCATTTAAATCTTAAATTTTTTGTCTACTAGTTTAAATTCCGGTCTAATTTTTAAAATATTGTTAAAAAATTGAAACATATGATAAAATTTATAAAAACTTAAGATTAAATTAAAAAATCTAAATTATAATTATTTATTCTACTTAATATAATTTTGGTCGAATTTTTTAAATCTTATTTTATCGGTTTAATTTTTATCTATTTTTTAAGACATTGATTAATTTAAATATTATTAAAAATTAATAATTAAAAATTCATCTGGTTCGATGGATTCAGCCATAAAATCCTTGAATCATCTAACTTTTATGTTTGATTTTTAACTTTTCGATTGTATTTACATTATAACTTTTATTGTTAAAAGCTAATCAGTTTATTAATTAACTGATTAATTTTTATAAAGTAATAAGTTCTTATAAATTAAAATAAATTAATTAATTTTCATATAATAATATCTTTTTTAATTAAACTTCAAATTTCTAATTTCTTTTGATGATATTTTAAATTCTTTAATTTTATTTAATCTTTAATCAGTTTTATGAAGGTTTAATACTGATTGAATATTTTAAATCTTAAAATTTTTGTCTTACAGTCCAATTTTTAAAATATTGTTAAAATTTGAAGCATATGATAAAATTTATAAAAACTTAAGATTAAATTAGAAAAAATCTAAATTCTAATCCCAAATGAAGAAGTATCACAAGTCTGGGCCTGGCTTGAGGCCAGCCCGACCCGACTCATTAGACTCGGTCCCCCCTTTCTTTCTCCCCATTCTTCATGTCTCCGAGACTTCGGTTTTGGTGGGAAAATACAGCAACATTTGCTTCTCTCTTCCGTTGAATGCTCGCCATCCGCCTCATTTCACCTCCTCGTCCTTCTTTTTTACCGCTTTCACACCTCTGCTCTAGTATTAAGCTGTCATCTCTCTTCCTAAACCCTACATGCGCCATGTCGTCTCGCCCCTCTGCCTTCGACGCCCTCATGTCTAATGCTCGTGCTGCTGCTGCTGCCAAAAGCAAACCTCAACCTCAATCTCCCAATAAACGCAAATCTCTCCTATCCCAAACCTCTGTCACTTCCGCTCATAATGATTCTGACAAGATTGAACAGGCTAGTGATTCCAGAAATTCTGATCAGACAAATGTAAAGAAATTGCGCCATGAGAATCAAGTTGTCGAGTTGAAGAATAAGATTGAGTTGTTGAAGAAGAAGGCAACAGATTTTAGTCCTAAAATGGTGGCAACTTGGGAGAAAGGGGGAAAGGTTCCGTTTGTGTTTGTCTGCTTGGCCATGGATATGATAGCCCAGGAAACTCGAAGAATTGTCATTACTGATATTGTTTGCAACATGTTGAGGACAGTAATTGATACCACTCCCGAAGATTTGTTGGCTGTTGTGTACTTACTAGCTAACAAGGTTGCGCCTGCACATGAGGGAGTGGAGCTAGGGATCGGGGAGGCCATCATTATTAAGGCCCTTGCTGAGGCTTGTGGAAGGACTGAGAAGGAAATTAAGAAACAGAACAAGGTAACAGTCACTGTTAATCTTTTGTTTGTCTGTTACTGGTTTGAATTTTTTGACCTGTTTGTAAATATTTATGATTGGCAGGAAAAGGGAGATTTAGGCCTTGTCGCAAAAGCAATCCGCTCATCTCAGTCTATGATGCGAGTGCCAGATTCATTGACTATCGCCAAAGTTTTCAACACATTTCGATTGATTGCTAAGGTTGTTCCTTTCAGAGTTTGCTTTGCTATGTTGAGTACTCATCTCTAGCTAATTGAAATTAGAAGAGGAAATCCAAATGTCTTTGCTTACTAAAACAAAACTTTTTGCTAAGATAGTCTACTATTTTCTAAGGGAATTTGTTTTGATGATGGTGGCATTGCAGCTAAATTTCAGTCATCTAGTGCAAACCTATTTCTTACTTTTTATATGAAATAAATGATCTACATTTTTGTTTCTCAGAATTTTGTTACATGCCACTTTCTTTCTGAGTCAAAAAGATTAGAAAATTCATTTTTTAACAAGTATTAATCATTGTTAAAAGTATTAATCATTTTTGAAGGTTCCTTCTACGCCTATACTGTCACCTCCAAGATTTAGGTGAGCTCAGGAAGCACTTTAGAAAGATGATTGACACAATGATTTCAAAGGGGAAATTAACAAGTTGAATTTTAAAGCAACTTTCTTCTTGGAAAAGAAATTGCATCAGATCTATTTGGTTGGTGAAATGACATCAATGGAACTGATAGGAGGAAGTGAGGTTCTTGTTTTCCACTCCACGTCCTTTACTTTTCTTTTCCCAAGTATCCTTCCCCCCATCTCTTATATTATCTTTTTGACCTAAGCACCTTTCTGTGACTTATCTATATGGTCACCACCATATCAGAATCCAAGCTCACTAAATGTCAGTATGCAAATTATAATGAATTGGTTATGAGATGCATAATTTTATTCATTGTTCCAAATTTGTACACTGTTGATGTGGATATGGTGTTGGATTCTGGCTTAAAATTTCCCAAGTATTCATCCATTGCAGCAATGTAGTTGACACTTGTCCTGCAATATTCTTTAAAATTAGCAGAAGGTTGGTAGGTTATGTAAATATTCATTTTTCTATGATATGAAATATATAACTGTGCTCTATTCCTTCTTTTCTCATCCATTCTGTGATCATTGCTGCCTCTACTTCTGTACAACTGCCAGTATTTCTTATGGAATATCATAGCATGATCTCCCTTAAAGGCTCATATCCTGTAGAAATAACACGAGGTTCTGTCTATATTATCTGTTGTTTGAACTAGTAATTTACTCTAAGAAAGTGTAGGGTTTCTGTTTTTCATTTTGGTCCCATTAAATGTTGCAATGGATTCACTGATTTCAACTGTGCTTATTAGGCCTTGCAATTCATGTTTTCCTGGCTTTCTCTGAAAAGAGGAGACAGGCAAGAAGGATATTTCAGTGCTTTATGGTTGGAACATGCTAGTTATTATTATCTTAGAGCCAAACTGTCCTAAGTTTTCATGAATTTTAAACAGGAAGCTGGGAAGGATAGTCAAGAAAAAAAAAAGAACCATATCAAGGCACTTCTTGTTGCTGCTACTGACTGTGAACCTCAGTATTTAATTCGCTTGCTTCAGGTTGATTTGTTATCTTGTTAGCTCTATCTCTTGGGTCTATTGGCTTCTTTAACTTGTTACAAGTTTTCTTTTTAAATTCCTTTGCAGTCAAAGCTGCGAATTGGATTGGCTGAACAGACTCTTTTGGCTGCATTGGGACAAGCTGCAGTTCATACTGAGAAAAATTCTAGACCACCTTCAAACGTCCAGTCTCCTGTGGAAGAGGTCAGTTAATTTCTTATAGACAAACGATAATCATAACTACCGCGCAACTTTTTAGCAGTGTAGTATAACATTTTGTGAGATCGTTTACTAATTTGTTTCTAGTCTGTGAGCTTGTAGAAGCACTGTGTTGGAGGCCTCGTTTATACTCTCTTTAGCTAATTAATACTGCTACTACTTTGGAATATTGTCATGAGATCAAATCATAGCTAGGTCCTTACTATGATCCTTGCTATTTTGAGTCTCTCCCTTTGCGAACGTTGTGTGTAATTGTTTTAAGTATGCTGGTTGATTCTAAATTGTCCAGGTATGAAATTCAACAAAAGGAGGTTGAGACTGGAATACTGTTAAAGAGGAATTGCTAAAGTAGATGAGTTGGTCCAGCCTAAAAACCTTTGAGATTTTACCTATCTTAGGCCCAAACATATTATCTTCGGTCCCGTTGCACCTTTTTTCCTTGGAGCTGTTGCAGCTTTCCGCCTAATAGACAGAAAAAAAAAAAGCCTGGAGATTCTATGTGTTGTGTTTGAAAATAGTGAATAAAGAATGTAGGCACTTTTTGCCTGCTTTAATTATCTGAATATGAGATTAAGAATTGAATTTTTTTGTATAATTAACGATTGCTAGGTCCAAGTTGAAGGAGAGACTGTTGTCATATTCTATTCTTGAGACACTGCAAGCTAGTATCATATTGCAAAAACCAAAGTAGTACAAGATTTCAAGTGCACTGCATAATATGAAATGGCTGCAAAATGGATCCATGATGTGCAACAAATTTGGAGTGCACAACTATTCTTTGAGTTAAAAATTACTTGTTGGCACAATTTTTTGAAATGGCAGGCTAAGATTGAGACCTAAGGTTCATTTCATGGGTTGTATTGACAAAGAAGAGATTTGGATGATATGTGATAACTAGGGTTTGGATAGTATTTGGGTTGTTAGCGGAGTCAGGGATAAAGAGATGTAACATAATTTTAATTCCATACTCAAGGAAATGTCAGAAATAGAGGTTGGCATGGTTTAACAACCTAATAAAGATTCTACTGTTGTAAAAAAATCTAAGGAGATAGGCCAACATTAACTCAAATATTGGTCAAAATTTCTTTGATGATTAATTTCTTCTAACATATCGGCCTTTGTTATGGTGTTACACCTTGGTTTTTTTTTTCCATAAATTTATATTTATTGATATGCTACTAGTTTTTCAGATCACGTAATGATAAAGATCATGTCATGTGAAACCTTGCAGATCATGAAGTAATCTTTTTCTTATTTTGGACAACAAATGCCTTTGAATATATACACAAGTCCTAGCTTAATTTAGGTAACTAAAATATTTCCTATTTACAGCAATTTCCTAAAGTAAATATCCATGATACCCTCTTGTTTCCTATTTTATGATTAGGAAATAATATCTCCTAAATCACTGTTCTGATTTTCATCACCTTTGTTATGGTGTTACACCTTGATCTTATTTGTTTATTTTTCATAAATTTATTTTTATTGATATGCTGCTAGTTTTTCCGATCACGCAGTGATAAAGATCATGTCATGTGAAACCTTTCATGTGGCTTTGTGTTTCTGAATTTATTGTGTGATTTTATGATAGTTATTCATGGACCTTGTTTATTCCAGGCTACCAGGATAATCAAGGAAGTCTACTCTGTACTCCCTGTTTATGACAAAATTATCCCAGCTCTTCTTGCAGATGGTGTATGGAACCTTCCTAAAACATGTAGCTTTACACCAGGTGTCCCTGTGAGCCCTATGCTAGCAAAGGCAACTAGAGAAGTTTCAGAGATCATAGATAAGTTCACGGATATGAAATTTACTTGTGAGTACAAGTACGATGGTGAACGTGCCCAGGTGACGTACTAGTTCTGCTAGATCAGGTTTCTTCTGTATAATGGATGTATGTTCATTTGATAATTCCAATCAATTGTGGTGCAGATACATTTCATGGATAATGGTTTGGTTGAGATATACAGTCGAAATGCTGAGAGAAATACTGGAAAGTTTCCTGATGTTGTTGCTACAATCTCAAGGTTGTCTTCATATGCTGTTAGGAATTGTGTTTTATTTGTGATATTTGCATGACATTTGTTTAAGTTCTCTTAAAAATCATTGATAATTACCTTGTAACTTTTTGTCCCAATGTTAAAAGTCGTGCATAAATGTTCTCAAATAGTTCACACCCCCAGCTTCTTGCTTTCACAGGAAGTTAGTTTTTCTTTCATCTTTTCTTTTAGAAGAGATAGGATGATTCCTCTTTATTACTTTACCTAGGGACATATGTTTGTAATTTTAGACCTTATCCTATTGCTCTTTATTGAGGTATAACATATGTAGGTTTTCTGCTATAATTGCAATCCCCTATAAAAGTAATTTTGAAGCCTTTCTTTAATCTTTTTTTTTTTCCTTTAGCCACTTCCAAGTTTGTTTCTTCTTAGCCGTCTGAATGGTTCTTTTAGATATGCCTGGGAGCTTGTGTGTTATTTTAGTGTAGTAAACTGTTTACTTGGTAGGTCCTGACACTAAAACTCAAATCAGATTAAAGAAGTCATCTGTCCAATCATTTATCTTGGATTGCGAGCTAGTTGCATATGATCGAGAAAAAGAGAAAATTTTGCCCTTTCAGGTATTGGTCCCAATAAAACCTCATCTTTGTGCAAATTCCTTGTCTGACTCTCTGAAGTCTTTTTAAATCATTACTGATACTTTTCAATGAAGTAAATGCACCAACCCCCATAGTGCCATGTTGCAAAACAGGTTCTGAAACTCTGGTCGGTGTTTCTTGGAATAACCTTGACCAACCTATGATACTATGCTTGATACATTATTTCTTACCCGAGAAATATGTCCAAATGCATTGCGTGATGCCTCATGTTCTTATCTCTCTCTCTCTCTCTACTTCCTGTTTCTCCTTAAAGATTGTAACATTTTCACTGGCGCTTCACCAAATTGGACACTTAGTTTTCCTCATTCCTTGTATATCCTTTTACAGCTCTTTTAGCCTAATCTAACACTTTTCGCTCAAGCTCTTTTGACTTGAGATAACTTTTTTTTTTAATTGTGGCAGGTCCTTAGTACTCGGGCCCGCAAAAATGTGGTCCTGGCTGACATTAAGATTGATGTCTGCATATATGCCTTTGATATGTTATATCTCAATGGTCAACCATTGATTCAAGAACAACTTGAAGTTCGGCGAGAGGTACATTTTTCATTGTTACAAGTTCATTTTCAAGCATGCAGCCAATGCTTCTATGCGTTGGTGTAACTTCTTGGTAGCAAGCCTTATCATTTTTGTGATCTGATTTACATTTGAGTGGAGAAATTGTGACATTATTTGGTAAGCCCACTGGTAATCATAAAGGCTTGGACAGTGTTGAAACGTATTTGAAATGTGCTATTTGCTAATAATTACTTCATATTTCTGTCCGACTTCCTATTTGCTTCATTATGTTTTAAAGAGCTTTTGATGCTGCTATTGCTCTTTATTTGTAGAGTTTACTGGTAAAATTTACCTATGCTGATGTCATTAACTTGAAGAATCCAGCCTCTTGCTCTCACAAAATATTTAGAGCTGTATGGTCGCAAGCGCATGCAAAATTTGGCTATTTTTCTTCACATGGATGTTCCTAATAAGCTTACTTTGAATATACCTTTTTAACGAATTTATATTCCAATGCCTAAGTGTTAATACAAGATGTAATTCTGTGACACTTAATTCAGTACAGTTCCTACCTGATTAAAAAACTGAAGTTAAAGGAACTTCAAATCTGAAATGTTGTTAAATGTTCTTAAGTACCAATGCCATTATATTACCCAAACTGCAGTAAGAAATAGTCTTTGCTCTTGAGTGAATAGTTGTTCCTTGAATCAGGAGCTATTTCCATGGGTGGTAATAAAGTTATGAGATCTAATCCTTTATCTTGGGTTGTTTATGGAAAGATAAGGTAACAAAAGCAGAATTTAATTACTGTGAATTATGTAGATCACTTCAAAGATATCGATGTTAATTTAGATACATAACAGTTTATTGGTTACGCTATCTAAACGATAAGAGCCTTCCTCTTATACACTTATACACTCAGAGTTGTATGGTTGTAAATGCTTGTGTAACTAGCTAAATGATAAGAGCCAATCACAGACACTTTAGAGCTGTTTGTCTGTAAATGCATACTAGTTGTTGGTTATTTGATTAATGGAAAAGTTTTGGTGTGATTGATATAACACTGACAAGTTGATCTTGTTAGCACCTAAAATTGAACCACCAAAGTTTGATTGTATGTCTGTGTTTAGTTCCACTTTGATTGAAAGTCTAGTTTTCTTATTATAAATTATATTAGATCTCTTCAGAACTAATGGAAATGCTGATCTCGTAATTTCAGTCTAGATTGAACATAAATCCAAACTAGGGTATGCTTACCAGTTCTTTCTTTTGCAGCGTCTTTATGACTCATTTGAACAAGAACCTGGATATTTTCAGTTTGCAACAACAATAACATCAAATGACGTTGAGGAAATACAAAACTTCCTTGATGCCGCGGTTGATGCAAGGTAATCATCTCATGATTTTGATTGCTTTTGACAGAATTTGAGATTTGAGAAAATATTTTCTACATTACTTGTTTACAATTGTATGAAAGAGCCAATTATGTATATGTTACCCTAATAACTAAAAAGGAAATCAAAATAATTAGATCCCATGATCATGCCTAACTAAATATGATAATCTAAATAGGAAAATCCTAAAATAATCATGTTTTCCCTCGAGTTTTTTTTAATATAATTAATTTTTAATCACTCTCAAACTTGAAATGTGAAGCTCCTTTTTTTTTTCTAGTTTCTTTTAGCAAGTTTTCTCTTTTACCCTTAATATTTTAGTTGCAAGACTTCACAACCTTTTAGTTGATTAGGTTTAATGAATAAGACGCTCAAAATAGTAAAATGAAGATGAAATCAACAGGCAGAAAGCTTGACTGAGTAGTAGTTGATTGTTAGTGGACGCCATGAGTAAATGAAAGGTGACTAGATGACCTGAAGTTTTCAGTGGTTTTGGGCGCAATATCAGTGAAAAGCTCCCAAAAAATATTCCACTAAGTGTATATCTGAATTATGGACGCAATGTTAATGAATAACGAACTTAATTTTCGAGTGTCACCTCGAAAAATCCATTTTCTAAAATTTTTTTGTTTAGCAAGCTTTGAAAGGGATGGGTGTTACTTGATTTCCAATTTAAACTTAATTCAAATGTCTCACTACTACTAATACCATTAACTTGGATGATGACATTGGTAGATAGAAGTGTGTTAAAACTTGTTAAATTTGTGTTTGGTATAGCAAGCTATTTTTGCAATTAAAGCATGGTATTCTAGGCGTTCTGGTGCAGCCTGTTAATAGCAACAAGAGTCAGTAAGGACTCACTTATGCTTTAGAAATGATGTGATCCCTTTGTTTAGTTTTTTTTTTTTTCATGAGGCTGTTTAGTTATTTGGTAATAACTTGTATGTTAGATGAAACCAGTTTTGTTTTCAAATCTTATTCTTTATATGTCTTCTATGCTAGAAATTACTACTGTTAGAATGTGTGTGAAGTGCCCCATAACTAAACCTTGAAATCTTGTTGGTTTTGATGGAAAGCTCTTCTTATTTTGCAGTTGTGAGGGATTAATTATCAAAACCTTAAATAGAGATGCCACCTATGAGCCTTCTAAGCGATCAAATAACTGGTTAAAATTAAAGAAAGACTACATGCAAAGGTAAGGCAATACATATTGGCAATATTTTTTTTTTTTGGGTAAATATTGGCAATATATTACATAAAGTTAGTTTACAAATTTTGCTCTTCGCTCTGCAGCCTTGGTGACTCACTGGATCTAGTACCTATTGCTGCTTTTCATGGTCGTGGGAAACGCACAGGTATATGTTTGTTGATGATTAAAACTATTACACTTGTATGTTGTATTTCAGTCCAAAATTCTACATGATTTTTTTCCCTTGGAGGGAACAGAGTTGGATCAGTGGAGGGAAGAGAGTGAATTTCGTGGCTAGCAACTATTTATTTGAAGCTATTTTTCTGTAGGATTCTATGGTGCTTTTCTTCTTGCGTGTTATGACAGCAAGAACGAAGAATATCAAAGCATATGTAAAGTAGGTGCGTGAGAATTGACCTTTCTATTGTCTCAAGGGCATGTAAATTGTTTTGAACAAGTAGCATTATTTATTCCTCTCTATCTTTCTCTGGTCTAAAGGCACTGGATTCACTGAAGCAATGCTCAAAGAACGATCCGATAGTCTTCGTCCTAAAGTGATTCCAGCACCAAAGGTCTGTGCTGAACTTTCACTGGATTTCTTATTTGCGACTTTAATATACCAACATTCTAGCTGTTTCCAGCCATACTACAGGTGTGGAGAAACAATTGAACCAGATGTCTGGTTTGAGCCTAGTGAGGTAATATCTGTTTCCTTTTATTTTTTTCCGGATTTAGTTTCACCTCTGTTCTGGTGATTCATTTCTGGTTTATTTAGCCTGAATTTGTTTTGGTGGTTTATGAGATCTTATGTCTTGCTGATGACTCTTGATAAAGTTCTTTTTTTAATTTCACATTACTGACTTGTTTATAACTCAATAAACCTTCATTTTCCTTGTAAAAACTTATATCTTTATAATCACAATCATATGTTTTTCAAACTTCCTTTTCCTTCTAATTTAAAATTTCAGTAACTTCTGTTTTATGAGACCGGGTTATGATTTTATTGCACTATAATTCCTCTTTGAACTCTTCATAGTGGACGGCTTGACTGGATTGTTTTGAAGTAAGCTGCCATCAGTAATGATTAGTTATTTCCCATTAATCATAAACATGTATTTATAATTTCAGTGTCTCATTACTTCGTTTATAGGCAGTGTGAAATATATAATTTTCATCTTTCAAATTGTCTTGTGTTAGACTTCAACGAGGAATTTAAATAATGGCAGATTTCTAATCCTATAACAGGTCAGAAATTGAATAAAACAAAAGCGAGGAATGATTGTTATGTGTTAAAGTTAAATTAAATTAATTTTTATACTCAGTAATTGAAATCTAGAATATTCATAGTATCACTAATGTAAATTAAAATATTCTTGGTATCTAACTTCTGTTAGAATAGGAGTGGGAGTTGATTTGTCTCGGGACCCTAAGAACTAAGGTTAGCTCTTCTGTAAGTGAATGATTCATTTGTTATAATATTTCTAGATTTATTGCAGTTATCCTTTGGTTTGCAAGAGTTAGTAGGGTGGCCCGATCGGGCTCAAATCAAACAGCCCAAAGCCCACTTGTTTTGTTCAAATTTGACAAACTCACGTCAATCGGTTGGCTTGAATCCCTTTTGGCTAGGCTAGGTTGACCCTCTTGAACCCAAGCCTAACCAAAAGCCTGATCAGACTTCAGGCCGGGCAGACACATGGTGAAATGCCAACCCTAAGAATTAATTATATATTTTTAATATGATGATATTATATTCATATCATCAAAAGATAGTCACCATCTTTTTCCATAAATAAGAACCTTGAGCACTATGTGATACAAATAAGATTAATAAAAAAAATGTCTTTCTGGTTTTTGTATCAATGGGTTTTGGTCATAGTGTAAATCTTGTGTTCACCTTTCTTTCCTACACTCTCTTTTATTTCATATTTTGACATGACAGAAGTCCTATGAATCACCTCGTGTGTGTCCCAGTATGATTCTATGTGTGAATTCTCACGTTGATTACCATTGTGTTAAAGAATTCGGTAGCTAAACCTGTTGTTAATTTGTTATCAATAAGCTCTCCCAAGTTTTATGTCGTGCTTTTATTAATGAAGTGGAGGCGGCAGCCTCAGGATCAACTTCACTGATGATGACTTGAGCAAGTTTCTCTTTAAAAAACTCTTCCAAGGCTGAATAGTGATATAATGAAAATTCTAACCCTAGATGAATTAAAAAAAGGAACCATATGAGTTAAGGCAATTATTACAAGTTAAAGAATTAATTGTAAAGCTTTTAAGATGAATATTCTATTAATTAAGAAATAGTGTTACTAAGTATGTTATTTTTCATCATGCATTATCTAATACACAAGATTAATAAAAAAAAGATGAAGTCTTTATGGTCTCTGGGTCTGGATTTAGGTCATAAATTAGATGTAATATATATTTTTCTCTGCTTCAGTTTTTCTTCTATTTCATATGTGAAAGGAACTATGCACAGATCAAGTGGTCCAAACATTGAGAATAGGGAAGAACTGGAATACAAAAAGATAAAACTATTATACCATTTTAGTTAAAACACAAATTTCATTTAAATATCTTAAAGATTAGTGAGATTCATTTTCATCATTTTGAACATTTTCTTCCATTGATGTTTTGGCATCTTAAGTTCAACATGGCTACCTCTTGAGTCAATAGCAATGAAGTGCTGGACCAAAAAAGGAAAGAAACATGATTACATCTGCATTAGGCATATTAGCGTGTAAGTGGATATATGTAGGTGCGATTTTTAGGCATTCAACACAGGCTGGTGGGTATGTTACAACCTCTTTTGTTCCAAATGGTTGCGCATCCATTTGTTTCCTTTTCTTATCTAGTGGACCCATTGCACCTTTGGACTAGACAACAGGGTGACTTGTTCTTAAAAGCTCACCTTATCCTCATTATGCATAACTTATACTTGGTTAATCATATCGGATTCAATCTTGGGGATATGAAACTCTTAGCTGGTAGAATGACATCGATCAAGGACATTGCTAAAAGGCTCTATTACATCTTATTGTATAATTGGAAGTTGATTTTTCCTAACATATCATTTATCTGTTATTATTTTCTGATGATCAAACAGGTATGGGAGGTGAAGGCTGCTGACTTGACTATCAGTCCAGTTCATCGTGCTGCAATTGGTGATGTTGATGCTGACAAGGTTTATCTCTGTTCATTCGTTAACTAAGTTTCATTCTTCATTAAAGAAAGATTAGAAACCAGTTAGTAACAGTTTTCTGTCATAAGATATGTTCTACAACTAGGTATCAGAGTGTTATGCTTTTCTGCTTTTACCACTGTTTAGTGAGGCATTCCGTGAATGGTACTCTAACTGAACTCTGCAACATAGAAACACAATTGAAATCTCAACAACTTGCGTATCTATAATGAATACACGCCAAGTCTATGTCAATATCTATGTGCGATGGTGTTTTAAAGTTCCTGTTGGCTCCTGCATCTTAAAACTAGTGGTGATCTTGCTTAGGGTAAAGGTTATCATACTTTCTAGATTCTGTAGTAAAGACCATAGATTTTATTCAGCCTCATATTTGTGAACTATTCACAATATTCTCAATTTGTGATTTTTATATTCTTGTTGATTTTGCAATTTTGAAATAAACCTGGGAATCTCTTCAGTTGCATCTTCTTATTTTAATGTTCTTGCGTCAGGGTATTTCTCTCCGGTTTCCACGTCTAATTAAAGTCCGAGAAGATAAGAATCCAGAGCAAGCTACTACATCTGATCAGGTAATGGATGGTCTTGCTTTATGAAAGCGACCATTATCTTGCTTTCTTAGTGCCTTCTATCTCTTCTTTTCAGGTCGCTGACATGTACAGAGCTCAAAAATATAATCACCCGAACAATCAAAATGTTGAGGAAGAAGATGAAGAATTCTAAATATAACATAGAACGTTCATTAATGGAGTATCAGATATGGTAGTCAATGTCAATTGTTTTAATATATCAGAGACAGAACCAGCAACCAAGACCCTGCATTGCATTGATTTGAACTACAAATGTCTCCCATGTCTTCTTTACATATCCCCCACAGAGAAGAAAACTAAAACCCAACATAATAGAAAGTGCTTCCGTCGTATCAAATGTGGCAGCCACAACATAGGTAGAAGAAACAGAGACTGGTCACCAAGACAATGGCCTCAAGGGCAGAAACAATCTTGAACATCAAACCATCAATCAACCAAAGCTGCAACGCGTGCCTCTTCCACTTAAACGCAGACCTCCAAAAACTCCACCGCCATCCCCATGCCTCCTTGAGTTTCAACTTCCTGAACATGCACAACCTCCGCCGCCTCCCACCACCTTTTGCAACCTCATCGCCCATTCTATTCTCTCACTACACCGACGACCCTCTCTTATTTCTCTCTGTCTTTCTCAGACAGAGATGTGGGTCGTTTTCTGTTTTCTTGGACGAGCAAGAGAAGAGGGAGGAATATAAGGCGCATGCGAGGGTAATATTGTAATTGTGGGTAAATGAAAACTGTAAACGCGTCTTACAAATATGCTTTGCTTTTTGACAAAGTAAAATGCTCCAGACGGGAGAGTAGTATTAGACCATTAGTAGACTAAGGAGCTTCGAAAATAATTTTTTAAAAAATATTTTAAAAAATTTATGAGATTAATAAAAAAACAAAATCTTCTAAATATTATACACAATAAAACACCTATTTTTTTCTAAAAATTCATTTTTAGTAAATACATATAAACAAAATTAGGAGTAATGTTGTGTACTACGTAACTTTTTAGACTTTGCATATATACATAAAAAAAAAAGGAAATGTTAACTTCAAAGTGGAAATTAGGTTTTACAAATAACTAAGGTTTTCAACATCCAAAGTGGAAATTAGGTTTTACAAATAACTAAGGTTTTTAACATTGATAAGACAAGAGATTGAACATTTAAAAAGTTTAATTAACATTATATCGTAGTTATAAAATTGATTAAAGATTGAATAAAATTGAAGATTTAAAAATGATTAAAAAAGATTGTTTTTACTTAATGAAAAATCTAAAGTTTAGTTGAAATTTTTTTTATGTCAAGTTAGTTCGGACACGAATTTCCTCTTCCCTTGATGTGGGTCGAGATGAGAGGATCATGTGCCTCTTGCGAGGACTTGGAAGGATAGTGATTCGAGTCTGGGTGATCCCCATTCCCCTCGCTATTATATATACGGAATTTTCCATAGGTTACGTGAAAGAGAAATCAACTTTACTCCTGACATAGGCACGGGAAAAAGAGCATCATCAACTGAAGAATGAATTGAAGGCTTTGTAAATAAAAATTAATTAGTTTATTTTTGTTTTATAAAAACTAATTAGTTTGCAAAAAATTGATCGATTAATTAATAAATTTATTGATTTTAACAATAAAAATATTAAATTAAATAAAACCGAAAATTAAAAACAAGGGCAATTCAAGATTTTTAATGTTAAATCATTCGATCCGGTTTGGTCTTTAAAACTGAAATTTACTATCTTAAATATTACGTAAAAGAAGAAGAAGAAGAAGAAACACATTCAAACGAAGTTATACACAAAATTTAATTTAAACTACAGAATCTACTCTCGTCGAATGTTTTTGGTTGGCAGTCACTTTGGCCACGATTTGTGCATCCATATGAGGTGGGCAAGGGGGAGGATCTATACTTCTCTTTAGTTTTACAGCAAAAAAGAAAAGAGCAAAAGTCAAAAGCAGATGCTTTTTACATTTTAAAATCATCACAAACTCTAACAAAGTAAACGTTATTCCGAATTGACGAAATTATGTAATTGCTTTTTGGGTTCATACGTTATCAATTGTTCAATTCATACTTATATCTACTAATGGTCAGAGACGGAGCCAGACTCAACTCTAAGAGGGAGCCGGAGGCCGAGAGTCGTGAGCCGAGGGCCAACTCTAAGAAGGGGCCGGGAGCCAATATTTAAAAAATATCCTTATTTATTAAAAAATTATATAAGTACATTTTTAAAAAAAAAAATTGAAAGGGGAGGCTACATGGCTCCATCCATGCTAATGGCTCCATCCATGCTAATGGCGGTCCATTTTGTAAAACTGATTGATCAATGTACTTGTGCATATCCTTAAATTGTAGAGTTCTTTTAACCGGTTTGGTTATCATACTTTCCTGTATGTCCTTCGGAGTCCTTCGTTAGTATAGAGCTACCAGATTGGACTTGAGTTTGTCCAACATCGCGAGTTCCAATACGAAAAAACAATGTGAGAATGCAACTCGTAGGTCTTGTTGGGGCTAACATCAATGTGATGCTTCTGAAATAAAAGGTATATTTAAGATTTAGTTTCACCTCTCCTTGTAAGATTTTTTGGGTCAGCCATATAGTTCTTAGCCATGTTATCAAACTTAGACTGGATCGACCGGTCCAATAGGTGAGCTATCGGGTCCGGTTAATCCTAAAAAATTGGTCTTAAATTGGACCAGTTCGAAATGTGAAAACTGGTCAATTGACCGGTCGGACCGGTCAGATTCGACAATTTTTTTTGATATTTTTAAATATTTTTAATATTATATATAATTAAATATAATTATTGCATAATTATGACGTCACACTGATTCAATCGGTGGTTGAACCGGTCGAACCGATCGGTAACTAGTAAAATTTTCGATTTGATAACCGGTCCAAGTTTCACAACATTAGTTCTTAGCGAACGAGAGGAATTTATCAGGATGAATTGATACGTGCACGTAAGAATCGTTACACTTTGACCAAAAGAGAATGAAATAGAGCCCAATTTGGTATATGTGTCATGTAGCCATATAAGATGTTTTACCAAAAGAAAATTTTGTATATGTGTCATGTAGCCATTGTTGTAAAATTCAACGTACCCAATGCAACAATTAAATTTCGGGATGCTTCTTTTAAGAGTTAAATTTCCATTTGTTTGTATTTCAAGAAAAACTCTTCATTTTCTTGTTTATAAAGATGAATACTATGATTTTTATTTTGAACAGGCATGAATACAACATCTATAGGGTTACTTTTGTCTTAAAAGTTATTTAATGGTTTTATATGATATACACAATTTCTCTCTATTTGTCATCCAATAGTCAAATTTAGTGATTCTGTTGCAAGAGTACAGGGAAGGTCATAATTTAAGTATCTTTTTTTTTGTATTTTTACAAAGATACTATTTTTGCGATTTCAATCTATGACCTTATAATCACGAATGGACAATTTTACTAGTTACTTCAATGCTCACCCTCTAGCCATCGTCATAACTCAGACCTAAGATATGACGTTCACTTGTATATACCTAATAGGCTATATTTGATAGGACGACTATAGTAATGAAATAGAATGGAATATAATATTATTTTATTATCTGAGAGAGATATTTATAATAAAACGAAATGGAATAGGGTGGAAGGAGAGAGTTTAACATTACATTATATTCCATCCTAAACAGTAAAAATAAGTTACCTCCAATTTGAGAGGTTTATGATAGAATGTAAAATGATAAATATGTACTATCTAATATACCCTCAATATTTTTTGTAATAACAGATATACCCTCAACCTTAATAATAAGCAGCAAGGCAATATAACTATTAATATATGCGTTGTTCTATCAAGAATAGAATAGTCATTCATTATTATTATACATACATTATATTCCATTCCATTTATCTTCCAAACAACATTTCACTATATTACATTATGGACTATTTCATCCGTCCCAAATAATAATTTTCTAATGTTACATCTATTTACATTCCATTCCATTATAAATTATTCTATTTCATTGAAAACCTTACGTCCAATTAAACATAACCTAAGTTACTTGACCCGAACCTTATTTAATAACTTATTTTTTGTAAAATAATTTAACTGAAAGTAATTCATCTTATGTTCCTATAAATTTCTTTTCATAAAAATTGAAATTAAAATAACCATTGCTAAAAAGTAGCCTTAATGTTGTT
>JANZLX010000002.1:34793170-34803567 GCA_025531955.1 Erythroxylum orinocense
CTTATGTTCCTATAAATTTCTTTTCATAAAAATTGAAATTAAAATAACCATTGCTAAAAAGTAGCCTTAATGTTGTTATTGTTTTAGACATATTATGCTAGCTAAATTTTCAAGTAAAGTGGAGTTGCCTATTGATATATAGATATTGCTTCTATTCTATTAAAGGTGCACAAATTCATTGTAATGTTTTTATAAGCATGCTCACAAAGCATTTATTAGTACCACTAATTAGAAATATACTTATTTTTTTATGGATTTTTAGAATTAGAAATGACACAAAAAAAAACTCATTCTCCCGCAAGAATTGTTAATTTATGTGTAGGGTACCGCTTAGGATTTTACTTACTAATTATGACCAATATAGATACAGAGCCCATCGAGCTTTATTGGAACGACTACTATATTGCCATCCTTGGAGTTACAAGAGATGGTATGGTACCATTACAGTGCTGGAATTAGAAACCTATACTCATTCTTCAATTCTCATCAAGACCATTCCTTGACAGGAGCAGCAATGAAGACGACGCCTCCATTTCTGAAACTCTCGTTCTTAGAATCTCCTGTAAAACCTCCAAATTCATCTTCATCTTTAGAAGTTCTTCAAGGTTCGGTTCATCAATGGGGTTGGCTTTCTCTGCAGGCAGCCTTTTCTCGTTCCAGGTCATCATCTTCTGTAGTATGTCACCTTTCTTCTTCTCAACTTCAAGTTCCCTGAGTGTTCCATTCAGTTGTTTGTTGAGCTTGTCCATTCTCAAATTTGCGTCCTTTGGTCTAGCCGCACATCCCTTATTTAGAAACCTTTCAGTGATGGATGTGACACTTGGGTTGCCAAACGAAAAAGGTTTTCCTCCAGGAGAGAACACGATTATAGAAACTTGAACAGCACATAAAGTAGCAAGCTCATTAGCTTTCTTGAAAAGACCTGTTCGTCGCTTTGAGAACGTCACCTGTCGAGAGCTGCTATTTTTCACCATCTTCATCTCAATCTTTCGCCGACCCATGATTGTTGTTTGCCAGACACAAATTCTAACAACTAATGTCTCTCTGAACTGATGAGAAATGGAGGCTTAGATGACCTTCCAATAAAAATAGTAAGTGCGATTCATAACTATCAAATTTCTCTGATTGATCTTCTATGGTAAGAAGGTTTCCAATTCAACTGCTGTATTAAGAAACTTTGGTTGGTTACAAATTCAATACTAATTTAACCGCACGAGATTTTGGAAACTAGATTAATGTTTTAACTAATTCTATACATATCATGGCCATTAACACTTTCTGACTTGTATCTTAAATTTCATTTCATTAGAGTAGATGTTACACAAATAACCCATGTTTTAAAAATCGGAACGGAAGTTAAACCGATAAGACAAGAGGTTTAAGATTTAAAAGATTCATCATAAAATTTACTAAATATTAAAAAATAAAGAATTTAAAATATGATTGAAAATTATTGTTCTTATCTATCAAAGAATTACCATCATAAAACTGGCTAAATATTAAATAAAATTAAAAAATTTTAAATATGGTTGAAAGGCTAAGGATTGTTCTTATTTATCGAAGAATTTGAAGTTTAATTAAAAAAGAGAAATTGTTAACTGCAAATTAATTGATTTGTTTTGGTTTATAAGAACAAATTAATTTACAAAAAATTATCCGATTAATTAATAAATTGATCGGTTTTTAACAACAATAATTATTAAAGTAAATCGAACCAAAAAGTTAAAAAATAAATAAAAAATTGGATAGTTCAAAGTTTTTAAGATTAAACTGATCAAACCAGTTAAAATTTTTAATCATTGCAAATAACAGCGTAGTGTCAAAAACTATTTATAGAGAATAGACAAAATTTTAAACTAGTATTAAAATAAGATCACAGGTTCAACTCAAGGAATATCTTTTTTGAAAAAAATACAAAAGAAAGGTTACGTATATTGTGATGCTCCCCAAACCTCCACAAAGCAGAGAACCTTGTGAATTGTCTAACTTAACTTTTCTTTGTGGATAAGATTTTAAACTCTCATTCATCAAATTTTATTTTTTGATATGGTCTTTATAATGTTTTAAAATATATGTATAATATGAAAATGAGTAATAAAATTCCAATTAAAAATTATAACTAAGTGAAAGTATAATAAGGTCATATAAAATTAAAAGGGTTAATTTAAAAAATTCAAAATTTTGCAATTATAGTTCAAATTTTAAAAAGTAACGATTAAATACTCAAACTTTTAATTTTTTCAATTATAACCTGCGTTACAGTCTCTATTAAGTTTGTTGACATAATTTACCATATATTCAAGAAACCATAACTAAACAACATCGTTTAATACATGTCAAATTAACTAATTAAATTTAACTAAACTACATCGTTTAATTAAACTGACAAATGAAGCATAACTAAACAACATAGTAATACGGGAAAGAAATACTATTCAGACAATATTTTCAAAAGAGTTTCAAATGGATCTGCGGTGTCGCCAGTAACTGATGGTTCTAGAATCGCTAATCTTATATTACAGGAAAAAAATACCATTTAGGTAACATTTCCAAAAGAGTTACAAATGTATATGCCGGTTTCCAATCACTAATGGTTCTAGATTCGCTAATCTTATATTACATGCAATAGTACCTAACTACGTCGTTTAGTTTTGCTTCATTTCTTAATTTAATTAAATAACTTAGTTTAGTTAAATTTAATTAGTTAATCTGACGTGTATTAAATGATGTTATTTAGTTAAGGATTTTGAAACACGTGGCAAATTGTATTAATAAAGTTAAACGAGACATTAATATCGGCTATAATTACAAACATATATTTTTGAAGGCCTTCGTCAGGTTAATTCACATGTACTTCAAAATATTAGCAGCTGTATGCTATAATTTTATTTTTGTTTTCATCTGTATTAGATTTTGATTAAAGATCAGGACGTCTAAACATCATTTAGACATAGGTTTGGATACACTGTTATCCATTGCCAACCATTATAGATCAACACACGCACCATCAGATATAAAGATCCTAAATAGAAAATGGTTTCCAACAAAGAAAACAGGAAAAGCTAGAAGCCATTGATGCTCAACATCAACAATCGACCAATAACAACATAAGCTTTTCAGACCTGTTGTTGTCCTCCGAAATCGGCGTTGGTAGGATTAATGCCCGATGTTTCATTTGCAATGGTGGCAAAGGGGTACTTGTAACTATTCATAGGATAAACACCAACATCATTCATAGGAGGAACTGACACCGAAAACGGAGCTCCATAAACCGGCAGCTGCCTCCCGTCAACGACTGTCCTTAGACTGTTCTCAATATCCCCTAAAGCGGCGTGGAGTTGAAACAGCTCTTGAACGTCAAACTCCTCCATGTCACCACTCCACCAACCTTTTGTTTCTACTCCAGTCACCCTTTGTTTAAGCTCTCTGCTCCTTCTGCTCTCGAACTCCACCTCCTTGACAGCCTCGTTGTAGAGCTGGATCATTTGGTCTATCCTCATTTGGCGGTGTGCGTCGAGGATTGACTGTGTCAGCTCGTCGTTTGGTGTTGGAGGTGGTTCTCGGCCGAGGAAGCGAGTAGCAGCTGCGTCAAGAGAAGGATGGCCATAGGAGTAAAGCTTACCTGAAGGTGAATACAAGCCAACTGCGACTTGTGAGCCAGTGAGAGTGACCAAGTCGTTGGCCTTCTTAAAAATTCCATTTCGACGTTTGGAGAAAGAAACAAGCCTGTTATTCTCGTCCTCTATTCTTTTCATTTCGATCTTCTGCTTGCCTTTTGTGATTCTCTGGCTAGCCATTGCCATTGCCAACCAAACAAACTTTCTATGATAAGAAAGGGAAAATAACTCATTTGGTTTTGCTTTAAAAGGCTTCTATTTATAGGATGTGGCAACCCTAATGAAATTGCGAAACGGGTTAAGTATTAGAAAATCAAATACATGTTTCTCATAAAGATTTTGGAAAAGGATTTTCAGATTTACACTATATTTATGATGCATGAGTTAATGCATTAATAATCATAAGTTATTGGTAATTGGGAATGGTTACAGAGATAATATCTGACTCAAGCAAAGTTATAAGACAACTAAGATTTTTCTTTTATAGTTAGAATCATGGTAGAGTTCATTAATTGTGTTGTCACATTTGTGTTGATCCTGTATAAACAGGTGGAAGAGATTTAATGAAACAGAATAGAAACCAATTAACGAATAGAGGATATGTTCCCATCGATTGCATATTTAGGACATAATAACCTTATTTTTATGTTTGGATTACTTGTTTGTTATCTGTCATTTGTTTCTATTTTATTGACCTTTATACTCTTTTATTCGTGTACATGGTTCATTTCGTTTCATTCTAAGACCTATTAGTTTAATTATGATTAAACTTTGGTCTTAGGAACTATATTATCGTAATCTCTTTACTCTAAGATGAGTGAATTCATATTTTATGCTTAAGGAATTATAAATCATTATATTCTATTTCGTTATATTTCATTAAAAATTTTACGTCCAACCAAACGTAACGTAAGTTGTTTATGTGAAATGTCTTGACAGAAAGCATTTATCAACGAGGGTAAAAATCTTACTACAAGAGAATTTGTAAATAGGCAACAGAAAAAAAATCTTGCTAAACTTCCAAAAATGATTTATGGAAGAAATGCATTAATAATCGTAAGTTATTGGTAATTATCTGTTATCTCTTTCTATTTTCATTAACCCTTATACTCTTTTATTCAAGTACATGGTTCATTTTGTTTTATTTTGAGACCTATTTATACAGAATGAAACAACAAAGAACAACATCCATTAAAAATTTGACTGACACACTAAATTTAAAAAGGTCTAATTATCGGGAATAAACCTTAAATAAAATTATAAAGAATTAATATTAACTTTTGTTCTTTTCTATGTCTTTCATTGTGAGAATGGTCTAATTTGGGCCAATTCCAAAATTCCTTTTATAAATTCTTCTATTGTTAAGTTTATAATCAACGTATTCACAAACACAAGCATATACTAAAAACAGAAAAATGAATTACCTTAAATGTTTGGCACCTACCAAAAGGTTATAAAAAAAATGTAACCATATATAGAATAAATAAAAGTTTAACTACTCTTAATTAGATATTATTATACTAATTAATTTGATTCTTTATTAAGAAATAATATTCTATATTTATAATTATTATAAATTTTTGTAAAATTAAGCCCAAAATTTGTCAACTATTTGCTAATTTTATTCTAAAATACACGATTTATGATATTAAATGCAAAAAATACTAAATTTTGACTAAAAAAAATGTACACGCAACTTGAAGTGTTCTATTTAAACCGAACAACATATAACTTTTTCGTTGCAAGATTTATTGATTAGATTCAATACTTGCAACTTATGATTAAACTTTGATTTTATGAACTCTATTCTCGTAATCTCTTTACTCTAAGATGAGTGAATTCATATTATATACTTAAAGAACTAGAACATTAGATGTTTGAGATACTTTTTATTAGATGATGTAGAATATATATGCCTCTATTTTGTGATGATACCATTATTACTTATATGAAAAGGTGTTATAAAAATATTATATTGAAGTATGCTAGATTTGCATTATTACTATATTTAAAGAAAGGCAAATATTAATTATGATATCATCATCATATGATTTGTGTTGAATATAATTAATGAGTTTCGAAACCTTACAACACAACATCAAAGTAAAAAGTCACAACAGCTACAAAAATATTGGAGATAATCATCCACTAGCATTCTCAGAACTTGGAGGAAAGGCTGGTGCAGTTGCAGCATTATTGCTGAAGGAAGCATACAACAAAGAAGAAGCTCTATTCGGCCTCTGATAGATATTTCTTTGCAGTTTGAGTTGGAGCTCTTTAAAAGCAGCCTCCAAGCGGATAAGCTCACGCTCGTCAAGTTCCTGAACATTTGCGCTCCACCAACCCTTAGTTTCTATCCCATTGACTTTTTGTTTAAGCTCAAACTCTTTCTTTCTATCCATTCCCTGCTGGTGTATTGAATGATTATATTGGTTGTTAAGTTCATCAATCTTCATGTGTCGATGTGCCTCGATGATACATGTTGTGCCATCATTATTAATGGGGTTTGGAGCATGACCAAGAAAACGATTAGCAACTGCTTCCATGGATGGATGAGCAAAAGAAAATGGCTTACCTGCTGGGGAAAACACAACAAATGCGACTTCAGCACCAGTTAAGGTGATCAGTTCGCTTGCCTTTTTATAGATACCAGACCTGCGTTTGGAGAATGTAATAAGCCTATCATCTTCATTTTGAATCCTTCTTATCTCAATTTTTTGTCGTCCTTTTGTTTTCTTGGTTGCCATCGATCTAGTTTGACTGCAATATGGAGGAGTTGAGTGATTACAGGAATATTGCTTGTTAGGTTCCTATTGTACTAATAGAAGATGATGTAATAAATTCGTGGTATATGACTATATGAAAATATTTAATTTTAGTAGTCTACCTTCCATAACATATAAAGATGGTAGATACGTATACATAAATTTTAATTGTTTGACATATTTAACATAAAAGGATGAGAAAAAGGTACATCTTATTTAATTACTTTTCCTAATTAATATGTAATTCATTTAAAATATTGACATCTTCGCCTTTTTATTATTATAAATAATTAAAAAAGTTTTTTTAATTCATCTTATATACGGAAAATTTGATATATATTAATTTTTCTTGTTCTTTGGTCGATATAAGAATGGTTAAAATTTATAAAAGACCTTAAATGATTCAAAAAGATCTTTTAGAAATAAAATTTTACCTTCCATTTAGCCGTATAGAAAGAGAAATCAATAAAATGAATATTAGAAAGATTAAAAAGTTAGGTTGCAATATTAATGATAGACTTAACTAAGTATAACTAAGATATCATGTGTAAAGCAAGAAGGCTATTAATTAGTTAATCACTTTGAGTTATTATGTTAATTTTTCCTTAATATAGTTTGAAACTTCAAATTTTAACTTTAGAAACTCTAAAAGTGGATAAGTTGAAAATTATCCTTTTCTTTATTTTGTAAGGCAACTAAAAAAAATCATAAACATAATATTTTAAAAAGTCGTTTGGTTTCACTTTTATTTTTTCGCTGTAAATTTTTTTGTTTGAAATTTGTAATAAATAATTGAAAACAAATAACTATTTAGTTTACATTTGTAATAAAAATTGAAAATAAAAAAAGCTTAGTGTCATCCTGTTTTTTTTGTTTAATTGTATTATTCTACTAGATGTTAATATTAATTTTCATTTAATTCATTTCTTAATACATTAAATCGTATTTTTAAATTAATTAATTTTATTATCATTAGAAATAAAAATGTATGAATATTTAATAAAGTCAAAGAAATTTACATATCGATTTTATATAATATGAGTTTATAAAATAAAAAAGTAAATCAAATAATAAAAAATTCATCATGCTACATTGCTTTAAAGCATATCAGTAGTATCACTTAAAAAAACATAAATCAATTACAACTTTTATTAATATAATTGTCCCATATTTGTCTTGAATCAAATAATAAAAAATTCATCATGCTACACATATCAGCAGTATTACTTATAAAAAAAACATAAATCAATTACAACTTTTATTAATATAATCATCCCATATTTGTCTTGCAATTTTATTATACTTTCATGATATACCTTAAAGTAACATAAATCAATTACAACTTTTATTAATATAACCGTCTCATATTTGTCTTGCAATTTTATCCTATTTTCAGGATATACTCTAAAATTATGCTAAAGTGATATTATACTCTATTTAAATGTTTGCATCTTCATTGACACTTTCCACAATATGCTCTTTGTTTTCAACACAACTGCCAAATAAATGCACCAAGTTGTTTATGCATTCTGATAACATTATGTATAATACAACAAGAAATAATGATATTTTTTGTTACTTTATATCATAATAAGATATGTTCAAAAGATTTTACTTTTATAATGCCAAAATATTTTTTTATAACATTTCTCAGCAAAGAATGAATGTAGTTATACAATTCACATGGACCTTAAGCCACTATAATCTCACAAATGTTATATCTATCATCGATATTGTGAAAGAAATCTAAAGCGTGTTAGCGTACCTTGAGTACATGTTAATAGAAAAAAACACATCCTAAACATATAAAGAATATAATATTATTAAAAATTTCTATATTTATCTAAAATAAAGTAATACTTTTTAGAGACAGAAATTAGTTCTTTGGATTTATTACTATTTCTAAAAGAATTTGATTTTAGCAACGAAAATTTTTACCGTCGCCAAAATAATATTTCCCAAACAACATTGCCAATGTCTATATTAGGTCCGTCGGTAATTTCCCACAGTTTTACATTCCGTCGGTAAATTTCCGTCGCCAATTTACAATTTTCTTGTAGTGATTTGTAGCACATTCTCATCCAATCATTAAATATGTGAAATGCATATCAAACGTGTAACATTGCCAAATATTTTAGGTTAGTTCGGTTTTTTTTAACCCATATATAGTATTTGTTTATTATTCGGAACATATATATTAATACGTGTACCATCTATTGCTCCTATATAATTTAAAAAATAAATTTATATTATTAAAATAATAAATTAAATATAGGGACATAATGGAAAAAGTAATAAAATATATTAATATACATTAAAACATTAAAAATATTTTGAATTATGATGAATCTCAATAAGTGTATTAGTTAAGGATGGTGAAGTAATGACTTTTTCTATCTAACAATCAACTGCATATAATACTAGATGTAAATATTTCAAATTTGGCTTTAATAAGTCTCGGCATGTGGATTCCTTACAATGCTAAGGTTTGTGATATAATCCCTAAGGTCTATGGAAATGGAATAATATTGTTCAACGGGTGAGCAATGCAATAAAGGGTATGAAACATGATGCTTGTTTTCTTAAAACTAATTTCATATGTAGTATTTATGCTATATTACATGAAAGCTTAGCAATGGACAAGTATAAATCTAGTTATAAAGACAATCATGTAGATTAGAGAAATCATTCTTACAAATAAGACTCATATTTTAAGTTAGATCTTAAATTGGTAAAGATACGAATTAAAATATACAAATTTTGAAATCAATACTGTAATTAATTAACTCTTTCTTTCAAATATTAGTTTTCAATTTTCAGTCAATAACCGGTAGATTTATAAGACATATACGAACACATTGACGTAGCTAGATGGGGCCCAGGGTTAAAAAATAAATATTATATATAGATATAGATATATATATATATATAAATAAATGAAGTTATTTGAGAGTTGGGCCCCCCTAAAATTTAAAAAATTAAACATTCGACCCTCCTACTTTTACATGTCTGGCTCCGTCCCTATACGAACACATACTTCACAAGCAATGTATTTATTAAATTAAAAAATGAGTCGACGGCAAAAATGCTCCGATGTAATTGTTTTTTCATAAAGATATTGAATTGTTATAGGTAAACAATTTGCATCCCAAACATATCATCATCTATAGTATCATGTTACACCTTAAGATTTTCAAAATAATACTAGTAGTATCATAAATCCTGACAAAGCTAAATAGTATATACTTAAATTTCAAAATAATACTATATACATTAAATGTTATAGTCTAACTTAAATTTTATATGAAACGTTAAAAGATAAAATTCCTTCAACCTTTTAAAAATCAAATTAAGCAATTAATTGTGGTATTAATTTCAATAGATTCTCTATAATTACTAATAATCGATCCACAGTCTTCTTATCCTTCCATAAAGCTATATTTGATTGGAAGTTTTATAATAGAATTGAATAGAATATAATATTATTCTATCATTTGAGAGGAGCTTTTATAATGAAATGAGATGTAAGAAGAGGGTTTAAGATGTAATGTAAAATGATAAATAACTTTACACTATATTTCGTTATAAACTCTTTATCCAAACAACATTTTACTATTTTACATTATGAACTCTTCTATTTTTCAGAAGCAATATAATTTTTTAATATTAGACCTATTTACGTTCTATTCTATTATAAATCATTTCGTTCAATTCTATTTCATTACATTTCATTAAAAAGTTTATGTACAACCAAACATAGCCTAAGCTGTTTATGTGAAATGTCTTCACGGAAAGCATTCATCAACGAGGGTAAAAATCTTACTACAAGAGAATTTGTAAATAGGCAACAAAAAAAATCTTACTAAATGATTTAAAACAACTGTGAACTCGGTTCTAATGTTAATCAATAGTGAAATCCAGGACGGACTGAAGGATCGGGAAGTTGAGTAAGATTAGGGGAAAAAGAGTAAGGCGTTTGGTTGATATTAAGAAGATGATGAGAAGAAGAAGGTGC
>JANZLX010000002.1:34803667-34844088 GCA_025531955.1 Erythroxylum orinocense
ATGACGGATTTAGAGATTGGAAGCATCTTAGTGAAAGACTCAAAGAATATGAGAATTACATTGGGGCCCTTTTTTTTTAATTTCGCACCGGGCCTATAAAACTATAGGAACGGCCCTGCCTTCCATAACATATAAAGATGGTAGATATGTAGACACTTTTTTTTCTTGATACAAGGGAGAAAAACAAAAGACTGCATGCCTAAACGCGGGGATAAAACTCCATTCATATCATTGAGAATAGAAGAATAATGCAACCCGGAGGTGGAGACTGAAGACAAAAAGCTCCGATACATCTTATTTAATTACTTTTCATAATTAATATGTAATTCATTTAAAATATTTACAACTTCACCTTTTTATTATTATAAATAATAAAAAAATTATTTCATCTTATATACGGAAAAATTGGACATATAATAATTTTTCTTGTTCTTCGGTCAATATAAGAATAGTTAAAGGTTATAAAATACCTTCAATGGTTCAAAGAGATCTTTTAGAAATAACATTTTACCTTCCATTTAGAGGTATAGAAAGAGAAATCAGTAAAATGATATATGGATATTAGAAAGATTAAAAAGTTAGGTTGCAATAATGATAGACTTAGCTAAGTATAACTAAGATATCATGCGTAAAGCAAGAAGGCTATTAACTTTAGAAGCACCAAGAGTGGATAATTTGAAAATTATCCTTTTCTTTATTTTGTAATGCAACTGAAAAAAATTCATAAACATAATATTTTAAGAAGTCGTTTGGTTTTACTTTCGTTTTTTAATTTGCTGTAAATTTTGTATTTTATTTTTATTTTGGTTTTTATTTTTGTTAAAAATAAAAATATGTTTGGTTGAAATTTGTAATAAATAACTTGAAATAACCAAGTTATTAATAAATTTGCAGACTATCCAAAATAAACTTTCCAACACCAGTGAATTAACAACCGCAAAAGCAAAACACCAGAAAATAAAAACACCGATGTTTGGTAACGCAACTCGGTCAACTTGCCTACGTCTGCGGGGCTCTTACCCAGATTAATCACTTTCATGAAAGTACAATAGAATTACTCAAGGCTTTACTGAGCCGACCCACTCAACCCTTGACACTATCACTCAACCTCACTTCCCGTAAAAGAATTCACACCCAATAGTACGACCGCCTCGTACTAACCTCAACTGAGGATTTTTTCAACAGTATTTAATAAAAAAATAATTAAACGAACAACTCAAGTGACTAAACAACTAAGAACAAATAACAGTACACTTGAGAAAAAGAACAACTTCCCGATGAGTTTCACTCCACTAAAATAGATCTGGAAGTCGTCGAAATAACAATGATAGAAAAGCAGTCCACACAAAAAACCACTTCACAGAGTTGAACGTTCAGCTTAAACAATATCCCACAAAATCACGCACACCATCCACTACAGCTGTTCACGTAAATTAATCTTCATATGGTCAACTGAAAAACTTCCAGCCAAAGAACCAAAACATAAATCACTTTTTCAATTTTTTTAACTCCTCTCTTTTGGTTGACGCCAACACACCAACACCCACATCTCCTTGGTTTCCGCAACCACTTGATTTCCTTATAAGATTTCTATACAAATAAGGATAGTATATAATTTTCTATCAATCACCGAAAGTTATCCTAAGTAATAAAATATTTCCAATTTAAATCCCAAGTGCTATCTACTTTCAAAAACAAATCTTCAATACCCAAACCTCAATTAAGACACATCTTCAAGAATTTAAATTCCACCGAAACTAAGATTTCATCCTTATCACATATTTTATATGTCCAATTAAAAATGTCAAAACTAAACAAAGAATATATAAAAGATATTATAACATAACTGAAAACAAATACTTATTTAGTTGACATTTGTAATAAAAATTGAAAATAAAAAATGCTTAGTTTCATCATGTTATTTTTTGTGTAATTTTACTTTGATTGAAATACCTTATTATTTTTTCAACTCGTCCTTTACATGCGACCTATTAAGTTTTTAAATATATTGACAATAGATATAAGTTATAGTCTAAATCATATTTATAATTTGATAAATAAAACTCTTTTAATTTATTTTTAAATTTATAATTAAATATTTATAAATTTAATGTGGTTGAGGTTGCCATGTTCTTTGTTGTTTGTAGTTTGGTCCACCTTTCTCAAAGAAACCCCATCTCCCTTAGTCCACTTTTGATTCATTTTTTAAAGCTTTTCCTTTATGCACAAGCTCTCATTTTCCTTAGCCAAAAATGTTAACGTTCAACACGTTAACGTTTTTCTTCTTCTTCTTTTTTTAATATCCTTCCTTCCTTTTAGAGTTTTCCTTGCTTTAAGCTTTTAAAAATTTCAAATCTAATGTGTACCTAAAATTAAAACAAATAGCTCTTAATTAGTACAATTTAAACATAAATGGACAAAAGTTTAATAAATTATGTGTCTAAAATTAATATAAAAATGTCCATTAACAATTATAAGAAAAGGAATATGACTCATTTGGTTTTACTTTTAAAGGCTTCTACTTATAGGATGTGGCAACCCTAAGGAAATTGTGAAATGGGTTAAGTATTAGAAAATCAAATCTATGTTTCTTAGAAAGATTTTGGAAATGGGTTTTCAGATTTGCACTGTATTTATGATGCACGAAGAAATGCATTAATAATCATAAGTTATTGGTAATTTGGAATGGTTTCACAGATAAGATAAGATCTGACTCAAGCAAAGTTATAAGACAACTAAGAATTTTCTTTTATGGTAAGAATCATGGTAGAGTTCATAAATTGTGTTATGTTACATTTATTAAAAACTGGTCAATTTATTAGTCAATCAGTTAATTTTTATTAATTAATAAGTTATTTTAAACTAAAATAATTAAATTAATTTTTATTTAATAGTCACTTTTTAATTAAATTTTAAATTCTTCAATGAGTAATGATAAATCTTTTTTAATTATATTTTAAGTTGTTTAATTTTATTCAATATTTAACCAGTTTTATAATAATTTAATATTAATTGAACCTTTTAAACTTTAATTCTCTTGCATTACTTGTTAACTTTTTATCTAATTTTTAAATAATTGGTAATAACAACCAAAAGAAAAGGTTAATACTCTTCTTATTTACTACGACTTCTTATCAAATTTTTAAATGAAGAACACTTGTTCTAAGGAGCATGTAGGTCAATTGCGGAACGAGATCCTTCATTTCTATTACAGTATTTCAATTTTGTGTCATTTAATTTTGTCCATACATTAGTGTGAATCCTATATAAATATATGGAAGAGATTTAATGAAACAGAATAGGAACTGATTAAGGAACAAAGGATATCTTTCCGTCAATTGCATGTTTAGGACATTTGTTTTTTTGTCTAAGATTACTTGTTTGTCATATGTCATCTCTTTCTATTTCATTGACCCTTATACTCTTTTATTATAAGTATACGGTTCATTTTGAGACCTATTTGTAGAAAACAAAACAACAAATAACAACATTTAGTAAAAATTTGACTGACACGCGAAATTGGAAAAGGTCTAGTTATCGAAAATAAATCCTAAATAAAATTATAAAGGATTGACATTAACTTTTGTTATTTTCTATGTCTTGCATTGTGAGAATGGTCTAATTTGGGCCAATTCCAAAATTCCTATTATAAATTCTTCTATTGTTAAGTTTATAATCAACCTATTCATAAACACAACCATATACTAAAAATAGAAAAATGAATTACCTTAGATGTTTGGCACCTACTAAAAGGTTATAAAAAATTTTAACCATATCTAGAATAAGTAAAAGTGTAACTACTCATAATTAGAAATTATTATACTAATCAATTCGATTCTTTATTAAGAAATAATATTCTTTCGTTATAATTATTATAAATTTTTGTAAAATTAAACCCAAAATTTGTCAACTATATGCTAATTTTATTTTAAAACGCACAATTTATGAATATAAATGCCAAAAAATACTAAATTTTGATTAAAAAATATGTACACGCAACTTGAAGTGTTCTATTTAAACCGAACAACGTATAATTTTTTCGATGCAAGTTTTATTAGATTCAATACTTTGCAACTTATGATTCAAATTTGGTTTTAGAAACTATATTCTCACAATCTCTTTACTCTAAGATGAGTGAATTCATATTTTATACTTAAAGAATTATAAATCATTTCATTCCATTATAAATCATTTTATTTTATTCTATATCATTACATTCTATTAAAAATTTTACGTTCAACTAAACATAGTGTAAGTTGTTTATGTGAAACGTCTCGACAGAAAGCATTCATCAAGAAGGGTAAAAATCTTACTACAAGAGAATTTGTAAATAGGCGATAGAAAAAAATCTTACTAAACTTCCAAAAATGATTTAAAACAACTGTGAACTTCGTTCTAATGTTAATCAATAGTGAAATCCAGGAGGACGGACTGAAGGATCAGGAAGTTGAGTAAGATTAGGGGAAAAAGAGTAAGGCGTTTGGTTGATATTAAGAAGATGATGAGAAGAAGAAGGTGCATTAGTAGATAGTTGTTTGATTTTGTTCAATAAGTTGTCATGAAGATCTTTGAAAGAAGCATCCATCTGAAGAAGTTGTTGCACATCGAGTTCTTCAATAGGGGCGTCCCACCATCCACTAGTCTCTTTTCCCGTAAGTCTTACGTTGAGCTCTTTTCCTCTCGCCTTCTCCAACTCCAGTTGCCGGAGCACCTCATTATGCAGTTGGTTAAATTCTTCGATCCTCATTCGACGGTGCCCCTCCAACAGAGGATGAGTGTTATCGGTGGGGTTAGGGTTCCGACCAAGCAAACGATTAGAAATGGATTCAATGGAAGTATGGCCAAATGAAAAGGGTTTTCCAGTGGGAGAAAACACAACAAAGGCAACTTCAGCCCCTGTTAAGGTGACCAACTCACTGGCCTTTTTATAGATTCCAGATCTGCGCTTGGAGAAAGTAATCAGCTTATCATCTTCCTTTCCAATTTCTTTCATCTCAATCTTTTGTCTTCCTCTTGTTTTCTTGCTTGCCATTGTAGAACACTTCTTGGTTTGTTATGAAAGCAACGCTTTCCTGGTTTCTTCTTGTTTGGTAATGGAACGTATACATATATACTAACTAATCAAATGATCATGATTATGGAATCAATATCTTAACTTTTCCTTTTTTCCATGTTAGTCATTTTCACTAGATTGCATAACATATTTGATATGGTTGGCGCCTTAAATAATTCATAAATTACTTAGACAAATTGTTATCTATTAAATTTTTTACTAAAAGTTCTCCGTGAAGCAAAGTTTTATTATACATCTTTAAATACGAGCGAGTAATCTGTACCGAATATTACAGAACCGGTTAAATATTGAATAAAACTAAAGAATTTGAGATATGAATGAAAAAGATTGTCCTTGTCCATCAAAATTTTAAATTTTTATTAAAAAAGATTATTAAATAAAAATTAATTTACTTATTTTGGTTTATGTGTACTTATTAATTAATGAAAATTAACCAATTAATTAATAAATTATTATTTTTGAACAAAAAATATTAAAATAAATCGAACCGAAAAGTTAAACGGTTTAAAGTTTTTATGACTAAAGAGGTTGAGTTAGTTTTTAATCATTAATAATATGATTTCATTCAACAATTTAAACCAAACCAAACCGGTTTACTTTGGATGGTTTAAGTATTTCGGATATAAAGGAGAATTGAACATACCTTTAGATAATAATCAACCCTTTTTAATTTTTTTAGTTTTTAGTTCAATTTTAAAATTTTTGGTTTAATTTATTTTAATAATTCTGGTTGCAAAATATAATCGGTTAATTTATATAAATTAATAAGTTATTTAAAATCAAAATAATTCAATTAATATTTATTTAATACTATTTTTAATTAAAATTCAAATTATGGACAATTTCTTTCAATCATCTTCTATTTGCTTTTATTTAATCTTTAGCTGATTTTGTAACGACCTAAATAAAAGCGAGTAATTTGAACCGAAAGTTATAAAACTGACTAAAAATTTAATAAAATTAAGAAAATAAAAATATGAATGAAAAAATTTATCTTTCTTTATCGAAAAGTTTAAAGTTTAATTAAAAAAATTATTATATAAAAATTAATTAGAGAAAATGAAGATTTATAGATTGGCATTGGTCAAATCTAAATTTGGGATTGGGACAATGGCCTTGTCATGCTTAGAAAGTATAATTTTAGCTTTCACTCAGTTCTCGTTTCCACTTGATTAAAACAAGAAACTACATATCCCTTTGCTACCCAAAACTTGAGTTAAAGATAGGACGGAACTAAATTACTTAAATCTACCACGCATCCGCTAAAACAACCCAATTCGTTGTGCTGAGAATCGAACACGTGACATAGAGCTAAGCCTCAGTCTCATACCTGAGCTTTGATATCATTTTGCTATCCAAAACTCGAGTTGAAGGTATGGCGAAACCAAATTGCTTAAATCCACCACGCATCCGCTGAGACGACCCAATTCGTAGCGCTGGGAATCGAACATGCATCTCCCAAATAACGCAAGAAAAAGGGCATGTAAACAACAGAACACTTTTAAACTATTTCTTGCGATATCGAGCAACCATTCCTTACATGTCAACAAGACTGTTCAAAGCTTTTCTATTTGCATGACATATCATTCACATTAATTAAGTTAGGAGATTAAACCAGATATGATACGGCTATGGATGTGATGAAAAGGAGATTAGAAGACAACAGTATCTGACAATTTGATATACAGTTTGTCCTGTGCACCTGCTACCCCTGCTACTCAATTATTTCAAACAAAATCACCCGAAAACACTACCTTATTCATCAAACTCGGTATCGGTGTCAGTTTCCTCATCTTCCCCAGTTTCCTGCAACATAGCATCAGATTTCAAGTGGATAATACAATAAAACTATGCACAAATGGGTAACAACGAAGATGGATTTTTTTTTTTTTTTTAACCTTTCTCTTCATGTATTCTGCCATGGCTCTATCAAAATCTGCTCTCTTCTCTGTAGCAATGTCATAATACTTGACTTTTTCCTATTAAAGCAGAAAGAAAAGGTCACAACCATACGATTTTAGGAAAATTGAGATCTTCAGCTTTTTGCAAACATGATTGAAGTAGACTCGAGTTATGAATACAAATAAATTGAATGCAGGTTACCACATAGGGCTAAAATCACTTATAATAATATTATAGAGAGGTGTATAACTCTTATGTCTTAGGATTAGACTTGGGTCTCATAACATAGTTGTTTTATAACTCTAAAATGTAACATTGAGAAGAAGAAAAATAAACCAAACAGAAGAGCATTTAGGTCATCACAAGTCCCATATTCTCCTGAGAATCAAATGAAAGAACCCATAGTACAAGCATCACCATAAAAGCACCATGCCATCACCAAGATGCAAGCAGTGGCTCAGCCATGTCACTCGATTCACTTTAAAATTAAAGAAACATGAACTTCTGGAAAAATTTTCTTTTTGACTATTATATATCTACCAACACTTTGAAATAAAATAAACTTGAACTTCTGAAAAACTTTCATTTTGACTAGTATGTATCTACCATCAGTATTCAAGTATCTCGTACCAAGCAAGTATGAAAACATGCATGCAGCTGTCGCCAAGATCATCTATTGTTAAAGCATCAGATAGGTCAAGAAGCAACCTACTCTATTTATTACTACCATAATAACTTATATTCCTACGTCAATTACACTGGAAAACCAAAAACAGCTTAAAATACTGACAAACCTCATAAGTCATTGTTTTCCACTTCTCTCCACATGCCTTGCCAATCTAAAACATAAAAGAGAAGATAGTTACTTTAGAAGGAAGGAAATTTGATTTCAAGCTCAGGGTTAAGAATTAACAATTTTACATACATCACGCATTGACTTCACACCTGGGTTCTGCACTTGGAAATCCTTTCGAAAATCCTCTCTTCAAAATAAAAATAAGAACAGTGATTACCAAACGAAACATTAAGTAAAAGTTTAAGTAATTGCATATAATTATTTGGAAAGTGAACCATATAAGGCAGAACTGATATTTTCCGGAATACCAATGGCGAACACAATTATATGGCAAATGTATCAGTAACTAGTATAAAGCCTTGCATACTACTTCCAAAATATCGCAAAAAAGTGAGATGAAATTCATTATGAAAGTGGTCAGGTTGTGTTAGTGAATATATCATCATCATCATCATCGCACCCAGTCTGAAATCCAGCAGTGTTAGTGAATATATAAAACCAATTAAGTTAGCCTCACACAACAACTTAAGCTATTGTGGTGAATCGGTCACCTACTCACTTAACATGGTATCAGAGCCTTTGTGACTAAGTGGTCGTGAGTTCAAATCCTACTACCCACCTATTATTCAACACAAGGTAGAGTGAGCCTATGCAAGTTTCAAGCCCAGAGAGCTTTCACTCGAGGAGGTGTGTTAGTGAATATATAAAATCAATTAAGTTGGCCTCACACAATAGCTTAAGTTACTGTGGTAAATCGGTCACTTAACAGGCTGAAAATATAGCCTACCTTGGGCTAGATCAAAAGCAATAATCCACCCGGATCCTGGACTCCAATGGAACTCCCCTTCCGCGATCCAAAGAAGGAAAAGCTTCAAATTATCCAACTCAGGAAGATCATAGAAAAATTGTTGGGAGTATAATCCTAATTCTTTGGGATATTTCCAGATTCTTTAAGATGCTTTGTGTTGACTTAGTCATAATTTAGTGCTGGTTTGTTATGATAGTAATGGGTCATGTTTTCCTATTCTTAAGGTTCAAGTAGTTAGTGCCAAGTGAGTGGGTCTGTCAAGGTTTTTTTTTTTTTTCCTGCTCTGTAAATTGGTTCATTGATTCAATTAGCACTGCAATTGATCATCAGAAATAAAGTCTTCAGTTTATATCCCAAATTGTGTTTTATTTTTTAAGTCTTCTTATTCTTCTTTTAAACTATCAGTGGTATCAGGGCTATGGCTATGAACAGCTCTGCCCAAATTTCTGTTCCTATCTTGTTGGGATGAAGTGTAAGTAAGAATCTCACATTAGAAAAAGATGGAACTAGTGAATGACATATAAGTGGAAAGGACCCATAAACTTAATGCCTTAAAGTTTTGGGTTGAAGTGTGATGTCAAGCTCACGAGTATGTTTCATCACTAAGCCCATAATGTAGATCTCCTGTGACTGTGAGCTCCTCATATCCAACAACATCTCACCCTAACCATTCCTTAGTCTACCAAATGAATTCCAAATATTAATTCATTATCAAGAAAAAATGTAGGCAAATCCATCTTCAACTTCTATTCTAAATAGAATGACTATGACTTAAAAAAGCATTAAGCAGCCAAAGATAGAATGTGAAGAACCCAACAAACCTATCATGTGCAATTAAGCAAGTAAAGACACCATCCAAGCAATAAACAAGGGTAACTTACAAGAAATAGAAGAAAGCAGTAGGGGGTTTCTTGGGCATTTTGGCGTCCAACTTCGCACTTTTTTTGTTACGCCTGCCTTTCCGTTTCATTACTGCCTTTGGTTTCTTTTCCTTATCCACACTAACTGCGTTCAGCCGCCTAGACCTTGTCATCCTCTCACTGGACCTAATTCTCAACACCATTCTCCTGTAACAAAATCCCAAATCAATAAGACAATCAACCATCAGTTTACTCCAGCTGAGGCATGCTTTCGTTTCTCAGAACCCAAAAAAAGGAAATAAAAAAATATGAGAAACAAACTGATGCTGTGAGCAGAGAATTACCCAAAAACAAAAAATAAATCATGAAAAGCGATCAGACGGGACGAAGTCGAAGAAAAATGAGCCAGAAAGTCTCAAGGAAAAAAAATGAAAAAAGCAAAGAGAGAGTGAAACAAGTAAGAGCGACGAGGTATTTACCCGTCGGAGACAGTAGAGACAGCTTTTGAAGAATCAGACCGAGCAGAGGAAGGGCGGGAATTCTCAGATTTTGAAGTTTTCTTTGCCATGGCTTCGCTTTCTTTTTCTCGTTGATCGGCCTGTTCGGCTTTTACAAACCTCTGTGACCCCGAGAGTATCCTCCATTTCAAAGGTCGTCAATTACAGAGACCTCAAAACGCAGCGTTTTAATGTTGAGAGGACTAATACTTGAGGCATTAAAATGTTAAAAAATTTCAAATTAGTTTAAATATTTTTTCAAAAATATAAACATATTCTTATAAAATCAATAACCCTAGAGGAAAAGGTCTTAATTTGAAAAATAACCAATATTGTTGTATAACTACCCGAAACAAATTTTTTATTAGATAGGAGTAAAGTTGTGTACTATCAAACATTTCTGACTCCGTGCTTTAGCGAGATTTCACCTGAGTGTCGATGATGGTGATCATTATGAATCAAGCTTATTGTATAACTCAATAATTATCCATTTAACAAAAAATACAATGTTAAAAGTTAAACCCTAATAGACAAGGCTTGCAGGTTTCTCTTTACATTTTATTAATAGACTATTTTGAGACTTCAACATGTCACTTTTTGATCATAACGGACCAACTTTATTAGTTACTCCAACAACTGTAAGGTTTATTATAGAGACATTTAGTAAAAATGCTTTTATTGTCTTATGGAATATAAAATATTGCTAGTGAGTAGCATCATGTTGGAAATTTGGGAGCGAGGGGTTGGTCGAGTTGGTAGATTGGGGGATATAAGGTAAAAAAGTTGTATATTTGAATCTTTCTATTTACATTCTCTTAATTAAGTATGTCGTATAGGGTTTGTCTGATACAAAATACCTGGTTGACGTGATTTAAAAGCTATTGCGTCAATTTGAAGGCTTACTCAATACGCATTTAAAAGATAAAAGCCGCAGGTTTCCTCCTTTAAAAAAAAAGGATATTGTGTTGAGAAATTGGGAGTGAGATTATTTAATTTATCGAAAACTAACATCATTTAAATTATATAATATGATTAACATGTATAACATAATAATACGTGAATTACAATTCATATTTTAACCTAAAACTTTTTTGTTTAATTGTTTCTCTCAAACTCTTATGAAATTGACTTATCTCAACTATTACAATTGCATACATATTTAACCTCTGACTGTATCTATAAAAGATGTTAAAAAAACTCTACGATCATTTTAGAGAGGGTTAAGTAAGAAGTACCAACTCATTTAAAGTCTAAGACTATTTATAATATAATTTTCACTTTTTAGTAATTGAATTGAAATAAAATTCTAATTTTAATTAAACTTTAATTAGAATTTCAATTAATTTTAATTAAATACTAGTTAATTTCAATTATGATCTAATATCTTATATTGACAAGGACCATTAGTTAACAAATAAAGACCAATATAATTAATTATCAAACTTTTCAATCAATTTTACTTTGATTGAAATACCTTATTATTTTTTCAACTCGTCCTTTACATGTGACCTATTAAGTTTTTAAATATGTTGACAATGGATATAAGATATAGTCTAAATCATATTTATGATTTGATAAGTAAAACTCTTTTAATTTATCTTTAAATTTATAATTAAATATTTATATTCACAAGTTAACATTGATATTTATCAACATATCATAACTGCTCAAATATTAAAAATATTAAAATAATTTTGACTGATTTTTTTGTTTGTAATTTTTACGAATCATTCTTAATTTCAGTATATACAATCTTATCTCTAATTAGTAGAGATTTTTTTTAAATAAAAAAGAATTAAGAAGCTTTTTTAATATATAAATAAAAATAAGAAAAGTTACACAATATTGCGAGGAAACTTGGTCCCGGACATATCTTTCAGGAGGAAAAGATGGCACCTAGTGGGTGCATTTACAAAATAAGTGATTCCGATATTATAGTGACCAGCATAGTTCGTTAGCTAATCCTCACATTTGTTGCTTTTTCGATAAACATGTCGATGAGTAATAGTCCAATTTCTGAAAAACAAACAACCCAATTAAGAAACTTTTTTCTTAAGTAAACTTTTCTTGGTTTAGACAATAGAAATGTTGGATTGGAATTGGATGAGACGAAAAATGTCAAAGGTAGCTGTTCAACCGTACTCCACCATGTAAATGGTTGTTGGACCAACTTCCTTTCCCGTGCTATAGGACCAATCTCAGGTTGTCGGACCAACTTCCTTTCCCGTGTAAAGACCCAATCTTCTTTTATATACCATCGTTATATCGCCTAATGAAGATTTAGTTTTATAATAATTATTTTTATTATCGTATTTTTTTTATTTTTTAAATTTTTTTGAATAGTATCTTGTCACATTTGCATGTTGGTTCACTTAGAAACAACCTCTCTACTCAATAGGGTTAAGGTCTACTTAGTAGGGATAAGGCTGCGTATTATCGAACTCCCCAAACCCTGCTTCAATGTGAGAATTCGAGGTTATGATGATGATGATTATTATTATGATGATGATGAATTACATTCCATAAAAGATTATAATCTCTTACTAAAGAGTAATTTGATTAACAACACTCAGTAAAAACCTTGTTGAAGCATAGAATTTGAAAGTGTCTAATAATATATAGCCTTATTTTTAACTTTGTGAACCATTATTTAATTAGATCATATCTAAATTGGAGTTACATATGGTTGTTAGGATAACCAATCCGAGAGATGCAATAAATAAAAAACTCAATTGGGTTTGTCGGTTTAATCGTTAAAATTTTGAATTGTCCAAATTTTTTAGTTAGATTTTTAACTTTTTGATTCAATCAAATTTAATAACTCATATTGTTAAAAACTGATTAATTTATCAATTAATTTTTATAAATTAATAACTAATAAGTTCTTGTAAATCAAAATAAATTAATAAAATTTTATTAATTAATTATTTTATTCAATTAAACTTCAAATATTTTTATAAATACGGACAATCGCTTTGAATTATATTGGCCATTTGAATTTTTTAAATCTAAACTTTTTATTTTATCGGTTTAATTTTTTGTTTGATTTTTAAAATACTAATAAAATGTATTAATTATTCTTTGTATATTATATTACTCAAATCTTGGAGTGAGATGTATTAATTATTTCACACCAAATTCTTGTTGTCTATAAGGGTGTTTCAATAATCTTCTAGTTAATTTTGCCACATATTTACGTGAGTCATATATAAATATATGGATGAGGTTTAATAAAAAATAGTAAAAATATATTTTTGAGAGTAGATGATCTGATTCTAAGATAATTAGTGTGAATTGTACTCAAATCATGACTTAAATTGAGCACAGAGTGACACACGAAAACGAGAATAGAAGAATTGATCACGACTTGAACCACCCTCGAATCATAAATTTTTTTTATATATAATTTTACGTTACGTGTAGGTAGTAGCTACCGTGTGAACAGTGTCTACAACCCAACTCTGTTTCAGTAACTTCCGACTTGTCCGACTCTGTTTTCTTTTTTAACTTCACACTAGTTGTGCTGCTGTGCACTGCTTGCATTCTTATATAAAAGAGACGCCCGTTTGACATTCAGTGTCATCGGTCTCATCGCCAAATTCTCTCCCTCTCATCTACAGCCATGCAAGCCCTCCAAAACCCATATCTCCGACCATCTCCTCTTGCTCCTCTCCGGGGGAAACCCAACAGTGGTGCGAAATGCCCACCAAAGAAGCTATCTTTCATCGCTGCCTCGTCCGCAACGACTAACTCAACCGTCTCTGCTCCAAAGCGCGAGAAGGACCCCAAGAAGAGAGTTGTGGTTACTGGGATGGGATTGGTTTCGGTTTTTGGGAATGATGTGGATGTTTATTACGACAAGTTGCTCGCAGGAGAGAGTGGGATTGGACCCATCGACCGCTTCGACGCCTCCAAGTTTCCGACCCGGTTCGGGGGTCAGATCCGGGGGTTTAGTGCGCAGGGTTATATTGATGGGAAGAATGATAGGAGGTTGGATGATTGTTTGAGGTATTGCATTGTTGCTGGTAAAAAGGCTTTGGAGGATGCGGATCTTGGAGGAGATGACTTGACTAAGGTTTTATTGGATTTCATTTTCTTCCTTCTGGAGTTTTATTTTGCTTTGCTTTCTGATTTAGCTGTTTTCTTTTGGTTGGGATCAGTCGTTTGTTGCTGTGAGTTTTGGTTCTCTTGGTCAGCTGATTCAGCACGATTGATTTTTATGATTAGTTTGTTAATAACGTGTTTAGGAATCTGGTTAGCGTACAGGACAAATTCCTTCGTCTATTGTTTGACCTTCCAACGCAAATCTGTGTTGTTTTCCAATTCGATTTAGTAGGACCTTTGTATTGCTTAGGATTTGGCTGTCTGTCTTTTTTTTAGTATGAATATAGCAGTGATATCTGTTTTAAGTTGATTCGATTAAAGTCATTCAAGAAAGATCGGAATAATTTTGGATAGCTAAAAGGTTCTTGCTTAGCCATTGGCTCAGGAACTGTGAAGGTTATTTAGCAGTTCCCAGGCTAAACTGTTCTTGCTTAGTCTTTGGCTTAGGAACCGTGGAAGTTATGTAGTAGTTCACCAGCTAAAAGGTTCTTGCTTAGCCTTTGGCTCAGGACCTGTGGAAGTTATAACTAGTTCACAGATTTGGTGAATATCACACTTTTCTCCATTTTGGTGTTACATCCAGTTATTTTAGTTCACTTAGCAAGGAGATTCTGCTGACATTGAATGGTTGTTCTAGGTGATGCATGTAGCATGATTAGAATTTCAAATGCCTAAATCAGTTGGATCGCAGCTGAACTTTTTTCTCTTCCTTTTTCTTTTATTGTTTTAGTTGGAAATGTCTTTAGCTGATTTACTGTTGAATTTAGCTAATATGTGTATGATTAGGGTTTTAAGTGTTTAGTTGGGTTGCAGCTCATTCTTTTGCTCGTCTTTCTTCTTCTGGTTTAGAAATGTCTTTAGCTGATGTATTGTTGACTTTAGCTAATATGTGATCCAAGAACTACTTGAATAATTTTGGGGCTGATGGTCAATTATCATCATGCCACTGTTAGAAGATGGGAAGAACTATCATGTGCTGTTTTTGATTTTCATAATGTAATGGTGACATCCTTGCAAAAATGCCCATCCTCTATATGTATCAAGTATTGCTGTAGTTTATAGATAGGGATTCTAGAATGCCTTGGTGTGAGTTTACTTAATTAGATCGACTTATCCTTTTTTGGTTTTGGTTACAGCCAATCGCCTGAGCCACCAAATTGTTTATTTTATTTATACTGCAGATTGATAAGGTGCGAGCTGGTGTACTTGTTGGAACTGGGATGGGTGGTCTTACAGTCTTTTCAGATGGTGTTCAGGCTTTAATTGAGAGAGGACACAGGAAAATTACCCCATTCTTCATTCCTTATGCTATAACAAACATGGGTTCTGCATTGCTTGCTATTGAACTTGGCTTTATGGGTCCAAATTACTCAATTTCAACCGCCTGTGCTACATCTAATTATTGCTTTTATGCTGCTGCCAATCACATTCGCCGAGGTGAGGCTGATTTGATGATTGCTGGTGGAACTGAAGCAGCAATTATCCCCATTGGTTTGGGAGGTTTTGTGGCCTGTAGAGCCTTATCTCAGAGAAATGATGATCCACAAGCTGCTTCAAGGCCATGGGACAAAGATCGAGATGGCTTTGTTATGGGTGAGGGTGCAGGCGTGTTGGTAAGCTTGTCAGTACTTGTTTGCTTAGTGTTCAAACTTGAAATTAAGTCCTTTTCTTTCCCTTTTCTTTTTCACCTTCCCAAGACTCTTCTTTTTCCATGTTGACAATGTGTGATACTTGATCGGTAGGAATTAGAAAGACATTTATTGTGTTTCTGGTAGGTTATGGAGAGCTTAGAACATGCAATGAAACGAGGTGCACCAATAATTGCTGAGTACTTGGGAGGCGCTGTTAACTGTGATGCTCATCATATGACTGATCCAAGGGCTGATGGGCTTGGAGTCTCTTCATGCATTGAGAGAAGTCTTGAAGATGCTGGAGTATCACCTGAGGAGGTAAATATCTTTCTTCCCTGAAAGGAAATCCTTTTGTTACATGTCCATTTAAGGAGGCATCGGTTCTTTTGAGTTCCTAATCGGAGTGCCTGTGCAGCTGCTTACACTTCTTTGTTTCAGTGTACTCAATAAATGAGATTTTCTAGAGCATTAATTAACTTGTGCAACTACTTTTCAGGTTAACTACATAAATGCACATGCAACTTCTACTCTTGCTGGTGACCTTGCTGAGATCAATGCAATAAAGAAAGTTTTTAAGAACACTTCGGATATCAAAATCAATGCAACGAAGGTACTCCCTCTGTGGATTATGCTTGAGAAAAAAATTTCGAGAACGAAGCAGTTCTCAGTCTCGTCTTGCTGATTGTTGTCATTTCAGTCTATGATAGGGCATTGCCTTGGTGCTGCTGGAGGTCTGGAAGCAATCGCCACTGTGAAGGCTATCACTACAGGATGGCTTCATCCAACCATTAATCAATTTGTAAGTAACTCAGGCCTCATCCAAACATTAACTATGTTTCTTGCATTTCTGTGCTTGACAACTTATTTCCATTGCTGCAGAATCCAGAGCCTTCGGTTGAGTTTGACACTGTTGCAAATAAAAAAAAGCAGCATGAGATCAATGTTGGTAAGAACCGAAAAAAAAAAAACAAAAAAAAAAACTCAAAATCATTATATGAACCAGAAGCTGAAATCTCTCGTTGACTCCTTGTAAATGCTTTCAGGTATTTCGAATTCGTTTGGCTTTGGAGGACACAACTCGGTTGTGGCCTTTGCTCCGTTTAAGCCATAAACATCCAACATACTGCAATTCTTGCTGCAAGCAAAGCCTGGCATCCAGCTCGTCTGCGTAATTTTTCTAATATTTGCTGATTAGTTACTCACTGAGGCTTCTTCAACTTTTAGCTTAAGAGTTACTTCTCATCCCCCCATTTGTATGAGCTAAGCTCTAGCAAGGTCTGTGTCTTCGCAGTTATTGTATCTTAATTTTCCGTTGTAACTCTTGGAATCTTGTGTTGTTGGCTCATGAATTTTGATAGTTCAGTTTACAGCGTGCTGGGAAGGAAGGAATGGGTCCTACTTAATGTTTAGTTAAGTTAATAAACTATTGGTATCGGTTTCAAAACAATATCATGATTGATACGACGCCTTTAAGGGTGATCGAGTTGGTGGAATGAGGGACATGAGGATAAAATGTCCTGTGTTCAAATTTTCTTACTTATGTTTTTTTCGATATAGTTTGTCGCATAGGGTTTACTTAGTGCAGAGTATTCGGTTAGCATAAGTTGTAGGCTATTATGTCAATCTGGGGACTTACCAGTATGCATCCAAAAAGGATAGCAGTTGTGGATTTTTTTCCCAAAAAAAAAAGTTTGATATGATATATTTTATATTTTAAAATAAAATAGATTTTAGTGCCACATGATTAATTTTTAAAATTAATTAAAAAGTTTGTCTAAGACTCATTTTGTATTTAAAAATTAAAAAATAATCATATAATTAAGGTTTGTTTTAAACGTTTTGAAAATTAATCTGAAATTTTCAAATGGGCTCATCTCGAGAATCAGATCACCTGTATCCACAATTATGTGCTTACCTCGTTTTCATAACTAAGCCCACCTAGGTGATATGAAGCCCTTCTCTTGAGCACGGGATCTTCTGTGCCGTTTATCTTCTTCCTATCTTGCAAAACCCCTCAAATTTTCTGTGCCACTAACTCTGGGGATGGCTGGGATGGATTGACATAGGGTTAGGCCAGAGTTAGTGGCACGAAGAATGACATCACAAATGGATGGCTGAGATAGATTGATATAGGGTTAGGCCAGAGTTAGTGGCAATCACGATGACATTCCCTTGTAAAATTGGAGTCATGGCACAAGCAGTGAAAGATCTGGGTTTTTTTTTTTTGGTCTAAGTTAAAATTAAAAGCATTATATATTCCAATTAAAATAATTAAAGTGGGACCCATCAAAAGTTCCCGCCTAGACAGTTATCTCCGTTCCCGCCAAAACTAACCCTTTCTTAGCAGTCCCACTCCCACGCGTTGATGCCTTAGCCGAAAACAAGCGCACACACAAACTCTCTCTCTCTCTCGAATTCTTGGGTCTGCAACAGAGAAGATGGCTAACATCGACGACAGAAACAGTCACAAGCGAGCATTTCTCGACTTCTTGGATCAAAATGTACTCCTTCTTTGTTTATTCATCTGATGGTAGGTTGCTGGATTTGGATTGAGTTGAGTGTTATGATTTTGGATGGATGTGTGTGATTTCAGGTTTACAAGGACGAGATTAAGGCCATGATTAACCACAAGCGTCGCCGTCTCATCATCAATATCTCTGATCTCCACTCTTTTCAGGATTTCGCCCCCAGGTTACTCATCCCATCTTTTTCTTTAATGTTTGAGTCTCTTTTTATAAGTTTAGAAGCATAGTTCCTGAAGTTGATTTTCTGCAATGCCTATTTTTTTTAAAAACTGGAGTTTAGGATTCTGAAGAACCCCAGTGAGTATATACAACCCTTGTGTGATGCCGCTACCGATATTGCTCGTAGCATTGACCCCAAATACATGAAGGAAGAGGAACAAGTTCTTGTAGGTTTCGAGGGCCCGTTTGTTTCTCGCCGTGTCACTCCACGAGAACTTCTCTCCGAATTCATTGGCTCCATGGTTTGCGTTGAGGGCATTGTAACCAAATGTACTTTCCTCTTTGTGAATACTCTTTTTGCCTTCTCTTTGAATCGAGAGATTTATTATGTTCTACCACTTTGCTTCCTCATGGTACTAAACTCAATATGAAAGCTTAGGAAATACAGATGCTGTATTGCACCAACTATTTAATGTGAAAGGTTACTTTTGGCTTAGATTGATAGTTATGATACTAGTAGGATTAGATCATGTTAAATCTCAGATCGACCTTCCAGCTAGAGAATTAATTGAGCGGACAGTATCTCGATAGCTAAGGTGTAAAAATGAGTGTTGCATAGTATAACATGACGTGACATATTAACAGCTATTTTGAATTCTTAAAACCTCTTATAGTTGAAAGTGTTACTTCACTGTGGCATAACTTGGGGAACTAGCTAGTTTGAAACTTGTTTGCTTATAGAACTGCCGAGTTCTTTCCAACCTGCAGCTTTAACTACGTATGGCTATTATTGAATTTAAGGAAGTTATATGATAGTTATTTTCCTATTTTATATAACATCTTGAACTGATGTAAGGCAACTATAAATTGGGGATTATAGCGTAGTGGATTTTAATAAATATAAGACATCTTTTAGATGAATTAAGAGTTTATCTGGATACTCCTAACCTTGTGGTTGTAAACTTTTAGGTTCTCTTGTGAGGCCAAAGGTTGTCAAAAGTGTTCACTTTTGTCCTACGACTGGAAATTTCACTTCCCGTGAATATCGAGACATCACATCTAATACGGGTTTGCCTACAGGGTCTGTCTATCCTACAAGGGTATTCTCAAGTCCTTATAATTACTGTTTGCAAACACCATATATTAGAATAAGTATGTAACGGAAATTCTTCCACATCAGGATGACAAAGGTAACCTGTTGGTGACTGAGTATGGGTTGTGCAAGTATAAGGATCATCAAACTTTGTCAATGCAAGAAATGCCTGAGAATTCTGCTCCTGGACAGCTTCCACGAACAGTTGATGTAATACTTGAGGATGACCTGGTTGATTCATGCAAGCCTGGAGATCGTGTGGCTATTGTTGGGATTTACAAAGCAATATCTGGGAAAAGTAAAGGCAGTGTCAATGGGGTGTTTAGGTAGCTCAACTACTGAGTTGAATACTTCATTGAAACTTTTATGCTTCTCTAACTTCAAAAGTTTTTATGAATGATTTCACATCCAGGACGGTTCTTATAGCTAATAACATTTGTCTACTTAACAAAGAGGCAAATGCACCAATTTACAGTCCACAAGACTTAAAGAACATTAAAATGATAGCTGAAAGAGACGATACTTTTGACCTTGTTGGGAATTCACTTGCACCTTCAATATATGGGCACTCATGGATAAAGAAGGCAGTCATTTTATTGATGCTTGGTGGAGTGGAAAAGAATCTGAAGAATGGTACTCATTTACGAGGGTGAGTAATGTTTCAATTGGTTTCTCTATGGTTTGGCATGGCACACAAAATAACTGGTTAATATTGGATACTGCATATGCATCTCTGTAAGTAGATGCCTAACTAAAGCATATTATACTTTTTCTCCATTTACTTGAACATTCTTTGATTACACACTTATATGATCTAAAGTCAAGTCATGCCCATTGTTTTTAGTGACATTAACATGATGATGGTTGGTGATCCATCTGTTGCCAAATCCCAACTGTTAAGGGCAATCATGAACATTGCTCCCCTGGCCATATCAACTACTGGACGTGGTTCTTCTGGTGTAGGATTGACTGCTGCTGTTACTTCTGATCAAGAAACTGGTAAGTAATTTAATTGACTCAGGCATCTTAGCGTTATTAGGCAGAGGCATTTCAAGAATTGCATTTTGGTAGATAAGAAATATACTTTTAATCAGGAGAACGAAGGCTTGAAGCTGGGGCAATGGTTCTTGCTGATAGAGGTGTAGTCTGTATTGATGAATTTGACAAGATGAATGATCAAGATCGTGTCGCTATACATGAGGTCATGGAGCAGCAAACTGTTACAATTGCTAAGGCTGGTATTCATGCATCTTTGAATGCTCGATGCAGTGTTGTCGCTGCTGCAAATCCCATATATGGAACTGTAAGTAGAAGATTTTTCAGCGATGTTGAATTTCATGCTGGTAGTCATATTATTTATTGCCGTTGTTTCAAATCCTCAATTAACTTTTGCCGTTACTGTATATTTGTAGTATGATCGCTCACTGACACCTACCAAAAACATCGGACTTCCAGACTCTTTGCTATCTCGTTTTGATTTGTTGTTCATAGTACTGGATCAAATGGATCCTGATATTGATCGACATATTTCAGAGCATGTCTTACGTATGCACCGTTACCGTTCTGTGATAGATGGAGGTAAATGAATTTTTTTTTTTCTTGGAATACATAAGGTGTACTTGAATCATCTCTAAGATGGAGACAAATATTATAGGTGATTCAGCAATTGATGGAAGTTCAAGATATGGAAGAGAAGATGAAGCAGATGCAGACTCATCTGTCTTTGTTAAATACAACCGAATGCTTCATGGGAAGAAAACAGAAAGAGGCCGCAAGCGTGATACTCTCACAATAAAGTTCCTTAAAAAGTACATCCATTATGCGAAACATAGGATTCAACCAGAGCTGACAGATGAGGTCATTATTTTTTTTTTGGCAAAGTGTTCTTTTTCTTGCCAATACTTATGAGAAGTTTTCTTTTGTCACATACCACCTGAATATAGTGTTCCTGCCAAGCTAATTTTAGCGTTTTATCTGCAGGCATCTGATCATATTGCTGCAGTATATGCCGATCTCAGAAATGCCAGTTCAACAGCAAAGGTTTGTATTGTAACTATAGTTGTTAGATTAACTGTCGAAATGGTTAGTGTTTTCTTGAGCTTAAACATTTCTTGCTTTTGGTAGACCGGAGGAACACTCCCAATTACTGCCAGAACCTTGGAAACCATAATACGTTTATCTACTGCTCATGCAAAATTGAAATTGAGCAGAAAGGTATTTGATCCATCCTTTTACTCTGTGTTCTTTATATTCATACATATGGATCTTACCTTAATGCCTATTGGACACGATGCCTTTTCCACTTTTCTTAATTAAATTGTCTTACCAGGTCTCTAAGTCTGATGTTGAAGCTGCCTTGAAAGTTTTAAATTTTGCTATATATCATAAAGAATTAACTGAGATGGAGGAACGTGAAGAAGAACGGGAAAGAGAATCAGAGAGAAATCATCGAACTGAGCGTCGTTCAAATAGGCATAATGCAGATGACCATTCCGCTGTTGATAACGAAGGGTAGGACTTCAAGTCAGCTAAAGTTTTAGCAAGAAACTATTTTCTGGTTTTTTAGTACCTTAGGGATTCCAGACTAGGAGTTGCTGTTTTCTTTTCCTCTTACATGCCTTTAATGAACTGCATCTTTCTCGTACAAAAGCCTTTATACAATGCACAGGCACAGTTTACTTTTGTGGTGTAGGTATGCATGTGCCTTCTATTAGAGCTGAGAATCTCTCAAACTAAATATTGTTGTTATCACCTTTTGCCCTAGGTAATGTAGCATTAGGCAAAACAGTTGACAGGCATTGAGCAATATGTTCACTTAAGATTCTATTTGAACCCCTATAACAAGCTTGCTGCAATTGGATAAGTTTTCTTTTTCTGATTTTCTTTTGATTCATGAATGTTAAAACCATGATTTATAGCCTAAAAACATTCCCTTGGAGAAATCTGGATCAACCAGTGAAATAGAGGATGCTTGCATGTTTTCTTTTTCTTGAACTTAGGTTCTAAATCCAACCTGAATTATAGTTTCTCCAAAGTTCCATCACATTACTTGACAACCATCATAGCTGAAGAATGGTACATCTGAATTCCCCTCACTCTTCTGAGTGGTGTATCATTTCTAACTGGTTTTAGATGAGTTTGCATCATTTGGCAATACAAAGGCAGGATAGATGGTTATCTCAAGTTATATGTATATATATGCCCTTAAGGATGGGTTGTGGATTAGTTAATAGTAAATAAAATCTTTCAGTGCTTCCACATTTTCCCAAGGTCCATACTGTTGACATTTGTCTCTACTCTTGTTTTGTGGCAGAATGGTGGATTCCATGGAAGTTGACGAGCCTCCTCCTGAACAATCTACTGCTGACTTGTCTCCAGAAAGGTCTGATATAGTAGAGAATAGTGGTGTACAAATCCTTTTGTTCTATGCCAAATTTAGACATAATGGTGATGAACTCTGTTTTTCCCTGCTGACTGCAGAATTGAAGCATTTAATACGTCATTTCGTCAGCACATGCGCTACTTGGATAGCATAACTATTGATGACCTAGAGAAGGTTATCAACTCAGGAGTTTCCCAATACTCGAGAGAAGAGATAATGCTTCTATTGCAGGTAAAATTTTTCTTTTGAGAAAATGGAAGGGATTCGTTTGCCGGAATCAGTAACTCCAGATTTGTGAAATTAATTCGATTGCTTCTAAGGACCAAATTATAAAATTGGGAAGTGCGTATTAGCTCTTTGGTTTTCTTAAATCACTTGCAATGTGAACAATTCTGGTAACAAAAGTATTTTATGATTGTCCAGAAATTACATGATGAGAATAAAGTGATGATAGCTGACGGGAAGGTCCATATGGTAATATCATGAGCCATACGAGAAGAGCAGAACCTGCGATGGCAGATTTGTGACAGGTATGTCGTTGCTGTAGCAAGTAGCTAATATATATTGATGGTTCTGATAGCATGAAAGACGTAAACTTAGATACCCAGCCACGGATCCTATCGTTGATATATTTAGATAAATACAAGGAAAGAATTGAGGAAAATCTACAAGGTCAGATAAGGTCAACAAGTACTATATTCAATAGTGAGGAAAGCACCCCATAAGCTCTTCTCTCGCTTTCCTATGATCATCTTCATGCTGGCATTTGAAGAATAAAATAACTAAACTACGATTACTCTGTTGAATAGTGTTTCGTAGGTACCAAGTCAACATATGCTTCAAAAGGCAAAGTTGATGACAAGCTATGGGTGGAGAATTATCCATTATTCACTCCTTGAAGCAAGAGATGTACTAGAATGTGTACTGCCATAAGTTCCTTTTGAAGGCCAGCTCCAATACATGCATGACTATAGAACTTAGTAGTGACTTTTGTTTTTGTTTATAATTAATTATTACATGGAAGGCTGAAATGTTAAAAATGAATAGATTACCTTTCGGTCTGCTCTATGTGAATTTCTTTTCTTGATTCAACGGCTATGTTCGATGTTAATTTTCTTTGTGAGAGGTCATACAGATGCACATGAATGCTCATTTTGGTTGACTGTTATGTCTGACCTTTTTTCTTCTGTGATTGGCTATGTTCTTAAATTGTTTCATATAAAGATTGAATGTTATGCCAAAGGACTTGTGGATCCATACCATTTCGTTACTTTCTTTTACTCAGCATCTTCTCATGCTTGAGCAGATGAAATTGATAAGAAGCACCAATGAAATTAGACAATCAACCTCCACCTTCTGAGTCTGACCTGCTTTTTAGGCTTTCAGTTTTTCCGACTTTTTCCTGAGATGAGCCTGCCCTAGTTTCTGACGGTTTAGCTGCAGCCTGTTCTTGCCTGCGCAACCTCAGCTCTGACACTCTCTCTTGCTTCGTTTGCTTGTTCATGAACTTTCCTGAGCAAAACGGAATTGGAAAATAGTCGGGTATATGTACCTACCAGCTTCACCATACATGTTTTATATGCGTTCCATATACATGACTCAAACCGATTTCTACGAAGGATAAGCAACAGATAGGTTTTAGATAAACAACCTACTAATAGCGTCTTAGAATCAGATCAGATTAAATACTAGTAGGGTGAATGTTGCCATACATCAATGTTTGTTTTCTTCCAAATGAAGAGAATGACTTCCTAATTTTTGAACAATAATTAACAATGGGGTTGATAAATCTTTGCATCTCCATTATGAATAGGATATTACATTGTTGGTTATTTTGTTTCTTGTTGCTTGGCGTATAGTATAAAAATGGAGCAATCAGGATTGAAGATATCATGAAGGACTATAATTGGAGATACCATTATTTCTGGTACAGAAGTTCTTATAAAAATAAGAAATGCCCTACCTTTGAGTGCAGTTTGAATGTAGGCTGTATATCCAATTAGTAGAAGTATTTTGTTATGATTTTCAATATGGGAATAAAAATGTTAATGAATGTTTGTTTTTGTGTCCTTTACAAGGTTGAGAATTATAAGTTCTTTGGTTAACGATCCTAATCAAATTTTGTAGGCTCAATCAATCCTTGTTAAAGAAAGACAACACATTCTTCTTGCTCGAGTTTTAAATCATTAGAGTTCATACCCGAATGAGTAACATTGAGTTATAAAGGGACAATTGAAGATGAGATGCGCGATTGAGCTGTTAGAAGACTAAATAAGGAGGAAAAAATTGAGTTAGATGAAAAAAATAAAACAAATGGATTATGAATTAGAGCTTGTTATAAATGATAACAAGGAGTTGAAGAAGATTTTAATGTGTTATATAATCATGAGCTACTCATTCACATTATGCAAATTTAGTTAAATACAAGTCATTAATAAAATATTTTATGATCAAAAGGGATTAAAATATATTTTAGTTAACGGAAACCAAAAACTTATAAAATGCCCGATTATATTTAATACAAACCACTAAGTTGTGTGCTAAAATATTAATTTTTTGATAATATAAATTAATATTGCGTATTAAATATTTATTTATTTATTTGATATAAATAATAAGATGCAAATATGACAAACTAATAAAATAGTAAAGAAGTTTTATAATTTTATTTATTAATAGTAACAATAAAAATTGAACGTTTATTTACTAATATTATTATATCATTAATAAAATTTTGATAAAATACTTAATTTAACATCATATTAATTAATAGATACACTATTAATAATCAATAAATATAACAAAATGTCAATTTTAACATAATAAAGTGATGTGGAATATCAAAGAATAATATTCTGTACATGTGAAAATGATAGATAACTTTTTTGCTACATATCAACTTGTCATTTTATCAACTTTCAATCATTACCTTTAACGTACAAAAAGAAAAAAAAAATCCATTAAATGTATAATCCATCAACATTTTTAGTAGAAAAAAGAAAAGGGTCTGAAGAAATTTAAAAAAACGAGAATTGAAATAATAAAAAGTCAATGCAATTAACCTAAACTATGCTTACAAACTATGTTCTTAAATTGTTTCATATACAAGTTAGAACAGATGAAATGCAGAGTGAGTGTTATGCCAAAGGACTTGAGGATCCATACCATTTTGCTTTCTTTTACTCAACATCTTCTCATCCTTGAGCAGATGAAACTGATAATAAGAAACAACAAAATTAGAATATCAACTTCCACCTTCCACGGCTCCTGTCTGAGCTGCTTTTTCGGCTTTCAATTTTTCCAGCTTTTTCCTGAGATAAGCCTGCCTTAGTTTCTCACGGTTAGCTGCAGCCTGTTCTTGCCTGCGCAACTTCAGCTCTGACACTTTCTCTCTTGCTTCATTTACTTGTTCATGAACTTCCCTGAGCAAGACGGAATTGAAAAATAATCAGGGTATACTTACCTACCAGTTTCACCATACATGTTTTATATGTGTTCCACATGTGCACAAACAGCGTTACAGAAGCCTAATAAAATATACATGACTCAAACCAAGGATAATCAACAGATAGGCTTAAGTTCATGCTAGCCAATAGATATAGGAAACAATTATCACATCTTTCTTCCATTCTTGCGGTTTCTGCAGCATTTTGTCTCACTCCATTGGTAAGTGACTTGCTTTACTAGGGCCTTTTCCCTTCCTCAGTATAACATAGTACATTACAAGTCATTGCACATCACAAATAACCAACTTTATATGTTCCCCTCAATTTTATAAAATTTTCTTTAAAAGAAAATACGTGTGCTAATCCGATTTTCATCCCCAGCAAAAGCAGGACAATTCAATTCTTGCAATTAGATGAGATCAAAAGGCATACCTCACAAAGCGCTTATGTTCATCTCTATCTAATGCTCCAGCTGTTCGACCAGGCCCCATAAACTTCGCACCAAATGGAGTGGAGGCATCATTATCACCATCTTCATTTTCTGGTGCTATAGTTGCAGGAACATTTTGATGTTGTGGTTGCTGTGACTCCTCCAACTCAACACCTTTGCGGAAAAAATCAACACAGTACTTCTCCTGGTCCTCCTCATCAGAGAGCTCTCCTCTTACCAATTTATCATACAACTCTGCTTTCTTTTCCAAAGCGGCATAGCTAGCTGACCCATCATTAACAGCTTTGAGTTCGAGTTTGTCCCTGGATTTAAAGAGCAAAAGATTGATCATTATTTTGTAAATGTTTCATTACCTAATCAACATTTTTTGATGCAAGTGAGACCAAAAAATACAAGAAAACAAGAACCCAAAAGTGACAAGTTTGGTTCAGTTCACCAATAGTTCATGCCAAACAAGTGCAAATAAATTCTCATATTATCATCAAACGGCAAATTTCAGGAAAGAATGAAACCAAGGAAGCAGTACTCAAGTAAAATTGAAAAATATCTAGCCAAATTGATATGTGATTACATTATGCCACCATATAGACATTGGTCGAGCTTTGAAATCCATAAACCAAAAGAAGAGAAACCAGAATGCCAACCCCCCCTCGCTCCCTCCTCTTGATGTAGGATAACTAAAGAATATGCCAGCAATACTTAATACAAATGTATAAGGAGCAAATTAGGGTACTGATACTTAATAGGAAGGAATCAAATAAAAAAAATAGGTCATGAGATCACTCCAAGGGTTTTAAGAATCACTTTGACATACTTAATGTGTAAGAATAAGCTACTGACATGCTATTCTAACATGACCACGATTCTATTCTGATTGCTCCCAACTGAAACAAACTCTAGCATACTCTATTGGTGGTAGCAGACATTATTAGAAGTATCTCATAGACATAAGTAGAAGAAATCTAAGTAACATGATTATATGTAAGCCTATTGCCTAATATCTATCAACCCAGCTTGTAGATGTTTTAACAAGTTCACCTCATTCCATCACAAAAGAAGAGAGTATCTTTCCAGTTCCAGGATCAAAGGAGTGGTACACAACATGAGAACATTTTGCAACTCGAAGATTAAAAAGGGTAAATATCAAGGCAGAAGTACAACCAACAATCCTTATTTCCAATCCCTACATCCCTAAAGGAAAGATCACACCTTTACAGACATGAACAATATAGCCAGAACTTCTCACCTATCCTTGTATCACCCCTCGTTTTGTCCTATCCTAAGCGCCAACAGCAAAAGAAAGAAAGAAAGAAAAAAAGGTAATTCCAGATTGAAATGCTTCAGACTCGATACCGACATGCACGAAAATAAGCCAACTTGCAATCTCACAAACTATTTCTCTTTCATGGAATCAGAATTCAATGTATGCTAGTTACTTAGCAACATGGGAATAGGAAAAGGCAAGAGTGGGGTTTAGATGGGTACTTAAGTGCGCGGGCATCGACGCCGGGGTTCTTTGGGTCTTGAGGGGTTAATTTCTTCTTGGCGCGGTGGTATTCGACGCCATCGGGACCAGAGATAAGCTTGGAGGACTTAGCCTCTTCCTGAGAGTTATAGAGCTGAGCCTTGAGTTCCAAAATTGAAGAGGCACCAACACCTTCGATGGCTCTGTGCTTCTTCGGCAAAATTGAAGATTCCGTCAGCCATCCCAATGATTCCACCACCACCCTTCTCTTCTTCCCCTCTTCTTGTTCTCCCATATCGTTATTCCTTCTATTTTTACTTCGATCAATCGATTGATTACTTCTTCTGACTCATTAAACCCAGTTCGGGTCGGCTATTGTTCGTAGTTTGTGGGTTAGGCCTAATTTAGGTAAGTGGACTTCAGTCATAAATGGCCCATATTCACGATGATTACATTAGAATGCAAGACGACCGCATTATTCAACTCAGAACCCATCCGTCGCCTTATCTCGGTCGTCCAGCTTGAAGACGAAGAACCCATCCGTCGCCAACCATAGCTTCTACCCATTATACGCTGTCGTTTTTTCATGATGCTTTCACGATGTCGTGTTGGTTTTGTCTCAGTCGTTTTTAGCTTTTTCTGTATTTAAGAGGACTTGAGGTTGTTTATTTTGGATTGCCTATCTCCGAGACTATCTATTCATTCATTAACACTTGTTTCTATTTTTATATGTCATCCTATGTCCGAGACCATTTATCCATCTAACCATCTATTTATTTATATTTTATGGATAAATAGATGGATAGTCTCGGACGCAAGGTGACATATAAAAACGGAAATAACCACCCTCTGCCTTTATTCATTTATTGTGAAACAAGTGAATAGGAGAAGTTTGGCATATGATGGCACACAGAATTCGAAACAGAAGATCTGTGTTAACATTTAATGGATGAATGGATAGTCTCAAGTACAGGGTGACACACAGAAATAAAAACAGTTGCTATCTACTCTTATTTATTTATTGTGAAACACGTGAATAGGAGAAGTTTGACAAATGATGACATACAGAATTTAGAACAAGGGATCTATGTTAACATTTAATGGATAGATGGAAGGTCTCGGATATAGGATGACACACAAAAACAGGAACAACCACCTTCTGCCCCTATTTATTTACTGTGAAACATGTGAATATGAGAAGTTTGTCACATGATGACACAAGAATTCGAAACAGAAGATCTATGTTAAAATTTAATGGATGGATGGATGGTCTCGGACACAGAGTAATATACGGAAACAAGAACAACCACCCTCTGCCCCTACTTATTTATTGTGAAACATGTGAATAGGAGAAGTTTGACACATGATGACACACAGAATAGAAGATCTGTGTTAACATTTAATGGATGGATGGATGGTTTCAGGTACAAGATGACACACGAAAACAGGAACAACCACTCTCTACCCTTATTTATTAATTGTGAAACACGTGAATAGGAGAAGTTTGGCACATGATGACACACAGAATTCAGAACAGAGGATCTATGTTAATATTTAATGGATGGATGGATGGTTTCGGGCATAGGATGACATACGGAAACAAAAACAACTACCCTCTGCCCCTATTTATTTATTGTGAAATATATGAATAGGAGAAATTTGGCACATGATGGCACACAGAATTCGGAACAGAGGATCTGTGTTAACATTTAATGGATGGATGCTAAGAAGCATGGACACAAACACGCGACACGATACGGATACGGACACGGACACGGACATGAGGATACACCAACTTTTAAAATTTGGTGAACACGGACACGACATATATATATATATATAATTTAGAATTAAGAAAAAAAATGCAGAATTTATAATATGATATATATTGATTCATGTAAGACTTCTAATATCTTGATAGTTCATACATATTTTGTACTTTATAAGCCCCTCTAAAAAAACATGGAGCATATATATGCACTCTTTGTGGGTGTCCGTGTCAAAGACGTATCTGACACGCGGGCACGGCTCTGTTTTACCGTGTTCGTGCTTCTTAGGATAGATGAATAGTCTCAAGTACAAAGTGACACACAGAAATTAGAACAACAACCTTCTACCCCTATTTATTTACTGTGAAATATGTGAATAGGAGAAGTTTGACACATGATGGCACAAATAATTCGGAATAGAGGATATGTGTTAACATTTAATGGATGAATGGATGGTTTCGGGCACAAGGTGACACACGGAAACAGAAACAACCAACCTCTACCTCTATTTATTTATTTTGAAACATATGAATAGGAGAAGTTTGGCACATGATGGCACACGGAATTCGAAACAGAGGGTTTGCGTTAACATTTAATGGATGGATGGATGGTTTCAGACATAGGGTAACATACGGAAACGGGAACAATCACTCTCTACCTCTATTTATTTATTGTGAAACATGTGAATAGGAGAAGTTTGGCACATGATGACACACAGAATTTGGAACAAAGAATCTATGTTAACATTTGATGGATGGATGAATGTTTTCGAGCACAGGGTGACACACGAAAACGGGAACAGTCACCCTCTACTCTTATTTATTTATTGTGAAGCATGTGAATAGGAGAAGTTTAGTACATGATGGCACACAAAATTCGGAACAGAGGATCTGTGTCAAAGTAAAATTAGCTATTGTACTCACGTATCTCTTTTGATCTACTTTGAAATTTTGGTTTAATCCACGGGAAAGATAGAAACTGCCAAGAGTTCCTAACAAAACCTTTTGATTGTTTTGATTCAAAAGACCTGTTGGCTTCTTTCTGAAAGCTATAGCCATACGCCATTGTCATTCCTTTCGAGCAACTTCACCAATCACTTGACTCCATTTATGCGTCAAGTGTTTCTCCAAAAGATGATCACAATGGATTCCAAGGCCAAGTTAGGCAAATCCGGAAGAGAAGTCTTCACGTCTTCCACTTGTTCTTGCTCTCTTAAATTAGACTTCATCTTCATCTTCGTTCGCATTTAGATCGAAACTTCATTAAGTTTGTTTAAACTTTTCATTTTGGAAACAATTCCTAAATTTTTAAATTTTAACTTTTCATTTTAAAAACAAGTCCTAAATTTTTAAACTTTACGATATTGGTCAATATTTAACTGATATTTTAAATACCAACCAATACGGATCGGTATTAGACAAAATCGCCAATATTGGCCAGTAGCAAACTACTAAGTTTTGTACAATTTTTCAGGCAATACCAATGGTATGATACAAATCTCAAAACACTGGTAAGAATTTGAGTTGACTTAGGTTATATCAGGTCCGAACTCTGAACAAAATGAGAAACCGATTCTTGCTAGTTAGGTTACTGAATCACCAATGGTATGGTCAGTAATGCTATTCCCATATGACTGAACTGACACACAGAAGCAAGCAATATACTAATTGTTTGACAATGTCATGGCACCTTATTGCTGAACACAGATTACTTGGGGAAAAGAGTACATAAAACAAAAACAACATAAGATACATAGCAAGGCAACAGAAAAATCAGAGTCACTGGCGTTTTCTTCCAGTTGCTACCTCCCAAGCTTGCAAAATGTGGTTCACAATTTCCTCTACGCCAACACCGTGTTTCACCTGTACAGACACAAGACATAAGGACGAGGATATAGCATTCATTCAGCCACAAAAATATGTCGCTTTGAACAATAACAACAGCCTTAACAGAAGATACAGTCGAGTTGAACTGGAGTCCATCATCCAAATCTTTGACCTGCTGTAGACAAGCTTGCTTTTAAGATGTAAAATAAAATACCATATGCCTGTACATCTTGGGAATTCTCATGATCGTTGACAATTACGCCAACCTATTTTGCTAAATGTGCATGCCAAAGTATAAAACTACGAGTCTAGAGACCCTGGTGCACGTCAGGCAGTGTAATATCTGCCAACAAATATGTACTTCCATGGGTTATGTAAACCAGCGGCTTTGAAAACTTGATTGAGCAGCCAAATACATTCCAAACTTCCATCCATTTTACGAAAGTCTAGATCATTTTATGATTGAGTTCAAAAGAAAAGGCAAGTTGTTGTCAAGTCAAACTGACCTGAGCAAAGACAAATGGCCCTCCATCCCGCATTCGAAGCGCGTCGTGCTCCATAACTTTCAAGTCAGCCCCAACTGCTGGTGCGAGGTCAGTCTTGTTTATGACCTAGGATCACAAGCAATCAACTCAGAGGTCAGGAAAATTGTGCTTTGACGTTTGCTGAACAAGGCAGATATTAAGAAGTATATCAAATCAAAGCAGTGACAGTTACAAGAATGAGAAATCACATACAAGAAGATCAGCTTGGGTGATGCCAGGACCACCTTTCCGAGGAATTTTATCACCAGCAGATACATCTATTATATATATAATATAGTCAGCCAGTTCTCTACTGAAGTTGGCAGCCAAATTATCTGCATCCAAGAAATTTAAATTTGATGATCAATCTGTGCAATTAGAAGTCATGTTCGTGAAATCATAATCGAGCAAGCATGTTGTTGCCTTGATATCAATTAAGGCAACAATTAGTGAATTACCTCCTCCAGATTCGCAAAGAAGCAAGTCAGCTTTAAATAAGTTAGAAAGTTCCTCAAGAGGACCAAGGTTGATGCTGATATCCTCACGAATCGCAGCATGTGGACAGCCCCCAGTTTCTACAGCACGTATCCTTTCCTCAGGAAGTGCTCCATGCTTAATCAAGAATTCACCATCCTCTTTTGTGAATATATCGTTAGTCACCTGAAATCATAAGATAGTACTTATAATCAATCTTCATATCCACTAAACAATTGCCAACAGAAAGCACATTCAAAAAGATGATACAGGTGACATTTGTTGAATGTGTTGAAAGTTTATAAAAGCAAGTTCGGAGAAGAGGAATGAGGAAAGCAAGTTCTTCTGTCTGATCACCTAATACATTACATCAGTTCTAGCTAGAATTTATCTCTCTGCTCTAGCTCAAACTAGGAATTAACTTCCCTGTCTTCTACACCTCTTTTTTTCAGAAGGAACGTAAATAGTGACTAAAGATATCTCCAAAACATTTAATAACGATATCAACAACTTGGCTGATCCAAACTTGGAAATACTGCACCTGTATTTTCTTATGCAGCCAAAGGAGATACCTGGGACAAGTATGAAAAAATGCGTAGAAACGTACATTTGGAAGTCCATAGTAGTTCAACAAGAGGCATTACGATTCCATTTGCCTCATGCTACAATATAAAATCTGCAAATCCTTAAACAAGTACATAACGAACTGATTCTCACAGAGAGGGATAGCAAGTTTGATTTCCTCCAGGGGTCCATACTGGGCATTTTGAGTAGCATTTTGTTTACAGTTTCTAGGGGTATACTAAACATGAAACTCATATTCTTGTAAACCGTACACAATATCAAATTCAATTTTCAGTGATTAAACCAATGTTCACATGAAAAAAAGAAAGAAGATAAAAGATAAAATTGCTTTTTCCACATTTAAAAATTTGCCAACCGAATCTAAAAAATGTACAGGCATGAATCTCAGCAACAAGAGTATAACAAACATATGAAACTTACTGCCGCAAGGCTGTACTTGTCCCTCAAGAATTTGCATAATGCCAGCATTAAAGCTGTTTTCCTGGAAAATGTAAAATGAAATTTATCAGATCTATAATTGAATTTCAAGAAGCTAAGAAATTAGGATACAAACCAAGCCAACCCAACACGAATATCTGGAAGAGAAACCAAGATGATACAAATTCCCATTTCGAAAAGGTATCCCAATGTTGAAACTTGCATATTAGCAGTCACTAAAATGCTAGTGAATGAATAGATATGCATTAAGTTGAACTTGAATCTGGATGCCTTTCACATTATGCACAGGAAGACTGGTGGTTCCTTCTGAAAACAAACGCAAACCTCAAGAACATTTCATGTAAAAGGCAATAGTCATTTCGGAAAGGGGGATTACATTGAGCCACTAATCAAACTTTGAAGGGTGGAAAAAAGTTTGCACCACGAGTACAGATAAAACAAGATACAAGGATGAAAGCAATAGTATTGAATCGTAAGACTTGCAAAAAATCAAGAGAAGGTTGCAGGAAAAACAGAAGATACCCAGTACCAACAGGGCCTCCAATCCCAACAGTGAAAGCTCTTTCATTGAAATCCCTGTTATGAAGTGGGGGAGCTCTTCTGGTGAAGTAGCCAGGAGAATATATTGGTTCATGCGAGTGTGGTGCCAGCCCATCATGGCTATGGTACAACTTCCCATCCGGGCCTACCCATGACGTTGCTTTCCTGTTGCGACCATTAGCAATTATATCTCAGTAAGCTTGAAAGCAAAACAGTACCGAAATTTAGAAACTTTGCAATAGATAGGTACTCATGGGCATGGTCATGGTGATCATGGTGGTGGTGTTGATGGCCGTGGGGATGACTGTGGTCCTCGTGGGAAGTCATCTGTGCTCAACCTAAAAAAGTTCAGTACTGTTTTGGCTGGATCAAGGTGAGAGTGAAACAGAGACTAGGACACTGGTCACAAGAAGATGGTGAAAATATCAAATGCCTAGTACATCCAGAATTGTCATAAAGCAGGCCTTCGGGAGCATAAGCAAATGGACATGACAACGGGCTCGAGCATATGTTCCCGTCGGGGTTTTTTAATTATGGACTTGTTTGGTGAAGAGCTGATCAGCTCTAGCTTGTTAACTTTGAAAGGAAGCTTTTAATTTCGTTTGATAAAGAGTTGATTGGATTGGCTAATTCAATCCAATAAACTCTTATTCAATTAGCTAATAGTATCAACTATCAGTTAAATACAATCAGCTGATTCTCAAACAGGACTTATATGTCAACTAACCCTAGTGTAAGTTATAGTAATGGGTCGAGTTGGCCCAATCCGGCCCAAACTTAAGCCCAACTCAACTCAGTCTTATGCATCATTTTTTTTTTACAAAAGCAAACTACAAAACTAAATAAACGCTCTGAGGTGCACTGTGCCTTGCGCATCTCGGTGGAGGAGCTCCTAGATATCAAATGAGGGCTCTTGTAGGATATACAGCCCGGTCTACAAATGCCAGCGAGATGAGCAAGACTGTCTATGCACTGATTCCTTTTCCTGAAAACATGTTGTATCTGAATCGTCCACACCCTGTACAAAAGCTGTTGGATTTAGTTGTTTTAAGTTTATTTTCAATTTCAAGAGGGAGTCATTGTCCTTTCAGAGCCTAGCAAAAGACATAACATAAGATTAAAATATGAAACTATTGTCTAGAGATGGTGGTAGTAGGATGAGTTCAGATCACTTATTCTCATTAGTCTTTTCCTACCTTGCTCTATGAGCATTAATCCATTCAATTTTGTGGATCTAATTTAGTGGATAGATAGATGTTCATAGAATATAGGAAGAACAGAGTAATGGAAACAAATACTCTGCTCCTTAATTGAATGAGCTAAAGTTAAACTAATCACTCATTTATGATTTGAGGAAGAATCAATGTTATATGTAATGATATAATAATATATACAGATAATAAGTTTGATTTGTGAAAATAATCTTTTTGTAAAATGTAAAAAGAATTTTGCATATAATTAATGACTCTCATATAATGTTACGGTCCAATTGTAAAATATGAGACTTGAGTCTTACATCTGTCAAATGAAGGGTTGACGTGTGATTTATAAGTTTATGAACTTCCAATTGTAAGATATGAGATTTAATCTTACATCCATCACATGAAGGGTTGATGTGAGATTTATAAGTTTATAAACTTTCTCACTCTTTAAGTTAGTTTTTGGAGTTGGACTCTTTTGTAAGACCTGTATTAATTGATACCAGAGCCAACATTACTTTTTCAAACCCTCATGCCATAGGTCATGACATTAATATTGCAATATTCACTCGAGACTAGAAAATATCTAAAGCGCAGCTAACTCGTAAATGTTTGAGCTATAAAGTGTTGGTGGAATGTTATGTTCCAATTGCAAGGTATAAAACTTGACTTCCACATTGGTCACATGCTTGTGGGCTCTTCCAAACTAGCTTTTAAAGTTAAGTTTTCCCGTTTGCATCATCTTACCCTCTTAGAATTTTCTGTACACTTTTTTATCCTACTTAATCTTAGTTATTTATTTATGTGAGACCTATATAAATAAATAATTGAGATTTAATAGGACAAAATAAGATAAGAAAAATGGATAGAGGATCCGTCCCCCATCTTACCATGCTATAGAAGAAAACCTATCCACTAAATTTGCCTTTTTCTTTTAATAACCCACGTAAATAGATGGCTGGGATTTAACAGGATAAGACAGGGACAGAAAAATTGACAAAATATCCGTCCCCTATCTTACCGTTCGGAAATCCTATCCACTAAGTTAGCCTTTTTTTTTCTTATTATACGAGGACTTGGATAACTATAAATGTTTTACTTCTTCCAATTTCTGGCCATGGATAATAGTTACATCGAAACGAAACATGACACTTGATTGGAACACGAGGTGCCTCTTCCATGGCAAAGATACTGCAATCTGTCCGACATACCTGCGAAGGGCACGGGGTGGCTGTTCCACTTTCCCAGTGCAACCCTGTGCCCTCTCCATCCCAACCATCCATTAACATATTTGATCTCACCTGCGAAGTTTTGACCGATCTATCTCCAACATCAAGCCATCAAACAAACAAAAGGTAGGGAACCTTTACAGGGAAGCTAACAACATTGACTCCTGAAAAGCTTTATCCAAGAGTTCTGTCCTTTATCTAGACTAGTGTATCTTCTGGAGGTTTTCTCATCAGTAGACTTGATGCTTTATATATAGAGATCCTTGCTTTTATCATCTTCCCTGATTTGGCCCCATATTACACTATAATATCCCACACCAGAAATTGCTGCTCCTATTACACTGCATATATACATCAAACCTAGTTTCATATTGCTCAATACTCAAAAAATAACTTCCATGGTGAAGGCTGTTTACCAAGAACCCAATACCGAGAATGGATGCCCAAACAATCCTAAATGGATGGAACATGTGCACGAAAGAAAACCTTCAAGCGTGTGCACGACATGTGAACGTAGCTTCTAATAATCCTACTGCGAAAGAGTGCCTGTGGGAAACAAGGTCACTGCCAATAAGATCCAAGTTATCACCATTCACGTCAACAAGATTGGAGCTCGTTACGCACTTGCGTTGGCAACAATAAGCAGAAGTAAATTCTGCGTTTTTATTTATTTTGCTTTCTAACTTGATGGACAGTAAGGTGACAACAGGTCATTTCTGATGCAAATGTGGAGTGCTGATGGTTAGTGAAAGCCTTGATAGAAGGCCCTCCAGGATTTTTTTTTTTAATCTACTTTTGGATGATTTGTTAGATTTTGAACAGGAGTCAAGTAGACAGATTCTCACTTCAGTTGCTAACCAGTAGGTGTCCAATCCATCTTCTTAATCGTCCTCCACTTGATATACTGCACAATGACTTTTTAATAATAATACAAGCATCAAACTCTGTCAGTGTCCTATACATCAATGCTTACATAATATTCTGCTATCACCCACTCATTTCCTCAATACATATATACGATCTCACAAAACTTGAATTATATCTTACACCAAGAACCAGTATATATAACTACCTAGTGATACCCCGTGAAGGCTGCAATTTGTAGAGAAGAAAATCAATAAGCAACTAATACACTCTACTTTTTGATGGTAGCACTCCATCGATGTAATATGAAATAAAGTGCAAACATCAAAGAGTAAAGTGTGATAGGCCACTTTGAAAAGGGAAAGAACAGGAAATAATGGGAAAATAAATTATTAATCAAATCCAAGAGTTAGTCAAACAAGTTTTTCAGAGCATTGTGCTTGCCACATGGTTCAGGCACCAACACCTTTCCAGTTTCACTTTCCACACTCGCTTGATTGGTGGGGGTGGTTGATTCAAGATTGCCTAATGTCACTCCTTGTTTCTGCATATATTCCCATTTGTCCTGGAAAAGGTAAAAGAAAGCCATGAAAGAGACCTGAGCTGTGAAAAGTGTGGTCCAAAGCCTTGTACTTCTAGATACTTTCTTATGGTAGGCATCCAAGCCTGTGTAGATGTTGATGATCCCAACAAGAGAGACAGCTGTTCCAAGCATCCAATGCACACAGTACCATGTACTTCTTCTCTTAGTCCCTCTGCAGGAAGATGCATGGATCGTCACTTTGTTGGCTGACAGAAATGTCTGCTTATAAATGCGGTAAATGAAGTTTATAAAGAAGAATATCAGATTCATTGTACCTCTGAGGCCTCCAAAATCCAATTCCGGCTTGCACCCAAATGGCACCATAAAGTGCTAAACCTATTCTCTTATGGTTATTATCAAATGTATTCTCGAAGGATTTTATGGACATTATAGCTCCTGCTGTGCCAGTAAGCACTGCAAGTATCTGCTCACAATAAGTTGTGATTAAGAGTGCAACGTTTAGTACTTTGAAATCAACTCGATTAGACTCTAAACTATGCACAATCAATAATTTATAAAGAATTTGAAAGGAGATCTACAATGACAAACTGTCATGTACATTTAACAACAAATTAACACCTTTTCAAAATAGAAATTGCCTTTCCTGGAGATATATTGGTAGTAGAATGGTTAAATCATCACTTGCTTTTTCTTCCTTTTGAAGTATTGATGACAATTATTATGGCTAATAATCTGCAATATACTATTGAAACTATATAATGGCCCCAAGAAATAGCAGACATCATCATTGTTAAAGATAAAGTGGAGAATGATGACGACCATGACAAAACACTTCTTCATGATTTCAACCTATGAACTAAAAGAAGCATTGCAGGCTGGTGCTGAAAAAAAAAAACATTTTGACAGATCACATACTCTTCCTTCTTTCTCTACCCTCCTTCCTTAGTGGTGAATCCCATATCACGAAGCAAGCCAAAAACTTAAATTGTTATTTGTTTTATTCTGCTTGAAAATGAAGAAGCAAAACTGAAATAGCAACTAACAGAATTACCTGCAATACAACATGGAGATAGAAGATGGCTTTACGTTTTCCACCTTCCAGTTTCTGAGAAAATCTAATAACAAATATCCCAAGAGGCATCAAGAACCCCACGGAAATCCATAAGAGAACCCCATGAAGAGCAATCTCTGATTTCAATTTAGCACTCAACTGCAAAATACAAACTATGATAACTGAATTGCAAGAATTAAGCTTTCAGGCCAAAAAGAACAAGAATAAGAAAATGTGTTAACAGATTACCAAAATAACTGCATCTAATGAAAACTGGAAGAGAAACATATTAGTTACCTTGTGGTCTCCAATTATGGTTTTGTGACTACGGAGATGATCTTCATGTTGTAAGCAAGCAATATATGGAAGAAGAGAAACAAATTGCACGAGGATAGACAAGGATGCTAGCTGATGAAAATTTTGCATCATGCAGCTAAACAATGATAAATAAGCCAGTGACATACCCTACTCTCACACAGACATAATCAGCTTCTTTAACGGTTCTTTTTGAAAAGTAAGAGAGGACCATATGATCAATAAGTTAAGCCTCCAAGAAGCATTAGAATTGAAGCTGTTAACTTGGATACGACGAAATGCACGAAGGATATAAAAATGGATAGTAGCTAGCTGTAACTATATAGCTAGGGGTTTCTCATTACTTATATATAAATTTACGAGCACGGACGTCCAAGCCGGTGTAAAGAACAAAAGTAAAAGGTGGATCAACCATGAAAATCTATATGAAGCCTAATGAAGTGGTGTTGACATTTGCAGGCTCCTTTGTCACACCATAAAGAGAAAAGTAGGCTGGTAAGGCACAAGTTGGTCAAGTTTGCAATCGATGGTCGACATTTCATACATATGTAAAGTATTATACGTACAGCTTTATGCATATGGTTGTAGTCATCATCAGGTGGGATATGCACTGATGAACTCCACCGACAGTACAAGAAAATTTGGTTTTTACGTAACTTATATACGTAAAAATATATGTATGCATTGCTAAAAAATAATATATAAGTTACGTATATTTTTTACTGACCAATCAATACTTGGTGGCTATAGATTGTTACTAAAACTTACAATTCATGGATAATAATATAACGATCAAACTTAACAATTTTAGCGACAACTTTAATGGTCGCTATAGAAAATTATTAATAACAACCAAATTAACAACCAACT
>JANZLX010000002.1:34853452-34878255 GCA_025531955.1 Erythroxylum orinocense
AGACACATGCACGTTTGACACGGACACGTGTCCGACACGCAGACACGGCTCCATTTTGCCGTGTCCGTGCTTCTTAGATTCTTGTACATATGAAAGATTGTTATAGAAATTAGATTATGATTGTTAATTTTGTTGTGTGGGCACATGGTTTTGTACATTCCAAGTTAGAGATTATTAGAATTTTGGACTATACACCATATGAAATTCATAATTACAAATGCATATGAACATGTAAACGTACATCTACTGCAGTAAATAATAACATACGTATCTTTGTTATAAAATTGCCACCATAAAATCTGAAGGCCTACACGTGAAGATAGTGGAAAGGGTTCGAGCTATCTCACTGCCCACGAAGACAAATCAATAGGTTCTTGACGTTTAACTACACTAGTCTGAAACATTATAAATGTAGCTTTGGTAAACTCTTTCTTAATTAGCATCTGAAGGAGTCATAGAAGGTATTCTAACTTGAGACTTACGGCGAAAGAGATGAGACAGCAATCAGCATCACTTAACAAAACTTTGAACTAGAGATTTCCAAACATCACTTTCACCAAATGTAACAAAAACCTCAATTATCAAATATAATTTGTCTGATATAGTAAGATACTTAGAAAGAAAACAATATCCAATAAACAAAAAATGCCTGGAAGTCTTCTACAAAACAAAATTCATAGGCGAACACGCTTTAGATTCTAAACCATGACTATCATCAGAAAAATCACAGTTACATAAATATGTTAGGCCTTGAAGCTTTGTATGTGGTCTTCAGCTTCCTGGTTGGTGGTCTAACCTTTCTGAACACCAATGGGAACTTGATCTTGGAGTTGTGGAACTGTTTCGTGCTTTCCCTCTTGCATAGCTTAGCAGGGACAGTTGCAGTCTTTATGATCTGAATGCAAGGAAATCTAACCCTGTGGCGAGAGGCCATCTCATTGTACATCTGCTCAACAGCACCATTGAGAGTGGTATCACGAAACTCCTTGTACATGTTGTGGTAACCTGTTCTGCTTTGGTAACGCAGCCAAATACCATAATTCTTGATCTTGGTTGGGTTCTTCTCAAAGATCTTCAAATGTTCACAAGTGTAAGCCATTTCATAAAATTAAATTAGAACTCTGACAAAAAACCTATAAAGAACATTAAGTCAAGAGATAACAGATGGAAAAATTACCACCTATCCTAAAACATATGCAGTAACTTATTTTATCTTCCGTCGATAAACAAATGATACAAATTAATATGAGATACATGATGCAAGTGCATTAAAAAGATTAGCAACCTGTTAAATGCAGAAGCAAAGTATAACACTACATAAACATTATACCAACCATTAGATGTCATTGGTCAAAGTAGTTTATTCTATCAATGAGCTTGTACTACCCAACCATCAGATGACATTGGTCAAAGTAGTTTACTGTATCAAAGTGCTTGTACAAGAAACAATGTATAAGAGATAATATAACACAATTAGTTCCACTTCATCAATGTTGGTTGCTAGCAAGAAAAATGAAAAAATTCATTCTTTTCCCAATTCAGTTTCTGAAAAATGCAGAAATAATAGTCACACAGCTTATCACCAGAAAATTAAAATTATGTAGTTGCTCCAGTGTTCCCCCAGAGCCATAAATTCAGAGTAGCCAAGGGGAGATAGAAAAACAGCAACACAACTAATGTTGCTTCAAGGGAACGAGTCATGTGGGCATCAAAAAGTCCACCGACCAGATAATGAAGCATTCCAAACTACTCCCAAGATTCCATTTTACAAGTTTCTAAGCACATAATATGCCAACAGACAATCCAAGAAAAAGCCAATAACTAAGAGAAATGAAAACAGAAAAAAAGATGTCTTAATTTGATCGCTGTCTCTCAATTTTTTACAAGAGACATGAAGTGTAACATGCAGCAAACATAAACATGAAAACATTTACGGAGAACTTTAGGCAGTAATCCATGCAATTCACACAATTTATCATAGGTAACTAGACTAGATCATATGTCACAAGCAAGCAACTGACTAGAACATTCACTCTCAAGGCAGAAGGCATTTATACCTCATTGATGGCGAGGACTTGGCCGTTGCTCTTCTTAACCTTCTTCAGTTTCCTTAAAAAGTACCTAAAACAAAGCAACAAACAAATGTCACAAAAACCAAACACCAAATCCTCCTTTGACTCAAAAAATCATTTGATCCGACCTACCAAAACTTCGACTTGGCCCTAACTTCGTTGGTGGCCCAAAGCTTCATGCGATAAATCTTAGGATGCTCATCACTCTCCGTCGGCAGCGCCCTTCCAACAACCTGGTACTGGTGAAACTACAGCACCCAAAAACAAAAATAATCAGAACTCCAAATAAGCAACATCTTTCAAAACGAAAATTCAATATGAAAAAAGACCGATAAAAATGAGACTTCCTATCTCATTCTTCACAGAGAAACAAAGGCAATTTCACTCTTAATTAAGAAGAATAATCAGAACAACTTGGAAATTAACATGGGTCTGTTACCCTGAAAGAACCCATTGTTTCGAGTGGGAAGAGACGGTACACAGCTAAGCAGTCCCAACCTAGACGACATGAAAGAGTTTTGCTTCTAATCCTTATATATGTCGACATCGCACGTAAAACCCTAGATCCCAAATTTGATAACAAACCAGGCTTAGATTTTAGGGTTGAACATTTTTCTGTTTCGTCGGGCCCGACCCAAACCACCCATTAACCCAAATATTTTTTCTTTCCAGAACTAGGAAAGGGTGAGATTGCAGCAGGCCGAAGAGCATTCGCAGTAGGCCTGCAAACCTAGAAAAACAGGTCCCCAACCTCAAAGCTTACATCCTGCCAATGCACATCAGCTTGTTGCTTCATCCGAGTTTCAGCTTTCGAGATTTCCTCAAGGATCTTCAACATTGCATTGCGTGTTAAAAGTTGTTCCTCAATCTCAGCAACGCATGTTTCACCAATCACGAAAAGAAAAATTGTATAGTGTTTTCATTTCTGGCAAAGCTAAGACGAGAGCAAGATTATCAAAAACAAGTATATTTAAATCGATTGAAAAAGAAATCTCTTATTGAAATGAGCAATGAATAATCAGCTTGCAATATTATACGGTCAATTCATTTTGAAGAAGCGTCACACTCCGCCATGAATGGCTAAGTGAAATCTGGTAGTCGAGGATTGGTACTGCGGGCAAAGCTGGCTTGAGTTGTTGGAAAGCCTTCTCTACTGTAGGAGACCAGCGAAAAGCACTCTTTTTAGTGAGATCAGTCAGCAGTCAGGCTATAATTCTATAACTCCACACAAATTATATCAATGGCCTATTGATCCCAAAAACTCTTGCAACTCCTTCACATTACTGTATCAGCTAACACATAACTCCATATGATCTGAATCCAGGCTAAGATAATCATGTTTTGCAAATGAGGACGTGGCCATTTATTATTATGAGGGAAGAAAGGCTAAAAATGGAGAATAATCCCTTCCAGACAAAATCAGGGAGGTTTGGGAGACCAGGTTGAAGATGGAGAATCATCCCTTCTGCCAAAATCAGGGTGGTTTGGAAGACCAAGATTCCAACTAGATCGAGCAGATAACCTTCAACCAACGTGTTAATCCAATAGTTTTATTCGTTCTTTAGTTGGTTCCTCTCCAATCTTTAACCAAACCAATTGAACTGGATCACGTAGAAATCAGATTAGCCCTCTCAATAAGATCAGGCGTTTGAAGCAATCAGGCTATCATTCTATAACTCCACACAAACTTACATCAATAGGCTGTTGATCCCAAAAACTCTTGTAACTCCTACACATTACTGTATCAGCTAACACATAACTGTCTGAATCTTGTCTTGATAAATAGCGACTCCTTTGTCTAAACTACATGTCCCAAAAAGGAAATTTTGGTATGACCACATAAAAATTTAAATACCTTGACGTAGTAGTGGTTATCTTAGAGAAGCTAAAGGGTAAGATGTAGCTTGAAAGATAAGACAGTATAGCCAAAGAAATAGATTATTCATTGCTCATTGAAAAGTTAATGGAGCATTGGTGAATTCAAAGGGCTTTGTAGATTATTCACTGCTAATTGAAAAGTTGATGGAGCATTGGTGAATTCAAAGAGCATTCCAGCGTATTCATAATGGCCTGAGTGCGAAAGGCAATTCTGTGGATGCCCATGGGGTTAATGCGTATTTGGTAATAACCTAAATGTAAATCAATTTTGGAGAAGATAAAGAATGTATCTTCTTCAAGAAGTTGGCTAGGTGAATTTTTTGTTTACTAGACTCACTTAAAGATACAATTTCTTTAAATTTCAGTTTTAGATCACGAAGAAAAATTAGAAGATTTAAAACAAAATGTCAATACCAGTTTCACTATTGAAACGATAAGTATAACACAGCAATATTAGGCGTAACCCATCATTGTATTAGTAATGAACAAAAATTCTTCCATGATAAAACTCCTACATAAGTTCAACATAATAATTGATGAATGGTCTAGGCAAAACCATAGAACACCTGAGATTCACTTGAAAAATTGCGACAAGCTGGTAAATACGCTCAAAGCCTTCTTCCTCTTCTACCGCCCTTTCTGCGGGTGCTATCAGTTGGGATAGGAGTCACATCCTCTGCAAAATTACATACAAGCAAACATCATTATCTCCCTATTTTTGGAATTAAATTACACAGGACTTGCAGCAAAGCAGGACAACCAAAACAGTGTAAAGGATAACAAGACATCAAAAATGATGGCAAAACATTAAGACACGTCAAACAGTAGATTCGAAACCGTCACTAAAGGTCAACAACAAAACAACTCAGATTTTGCCCAGTGTTTATCTTTGTGAATAGAGGACATGATAAGACTTTATATTCTCTTGTATCTATCTATATTGAACATGTATGTCAAGCTAGACATGCAGAGGGAGTGCATCATGCTTGGTTTTCTTAACAAGGAACTACTTACCAATTAAGAAATAAACAGAATATAAAATCCCGTTAAACTGAACATGTACCTCTTTGACACTAATAACACCAAGAAAGTGCCAGTAAATACACACTAAACAACAAAGGTTTGTAGTAGAAATAACCCACAAAAGACCTTTAAGTACAACAATTGCAAGTATGCAGCAAATAAAAAAAAAATGGAACACAAGGTAATACCTATACGACCAATCTTCATCCCCGAACGTGCAAGGGCACGAAGGGCAGACTGAGCACCCGGACCAGGTGTTTTTGTCTTGTTCCCACCTGTAGCACGGAGCTTGATATGAAGGGCAGTAATACCGAGTTCCTGAATCATTCAAATCAGAAAACAGTCAGTACAGGCAATGATACGATTCATACAAGCTGCAAACTGAGAAACAAACGAGAAGAATGAAATTGCAACTCATCATTGCAGTTAAGAGAACTAGGCATCAAAGGATGCCTGATAATATGTTATTTTAAAGTAAGAAAAGATGGGTGAAAAGAAAGGCTACCGAAGGTAGTTACAAAGAAGGGAGAATTAGTGATAAAGGTAGGGATGACAATGGGCAGGCCGGGCCGCCTGGCCAATCTACACTATTTTTTAAAAAAACTTCAACAAAACGACGTTGTTTTGCACATTCCGGTCAGGTCACATACCAGACCGGGCCAAGATTGCCATCCCTAGGTAAAGGTCCTTGAAGAAAGCTTTGTGGTCTAAAATTAGTTCAAAAACATTTCATCCAGACGTAAAAGAATTTCAAAGTATACGAAGCCAACAGTCCAACTATAAGACAATATGACTCAAGTGCCTTAAATGAAAGCAAGTAGCTTTTCCCTTGGTAGCAAGACCTAATGGTAAGGAAAACTACTTTAAATTCTAAATAAAAGTTATGGATAAGTTTATCAATTGATATGTTAAATAACCTTGCATCGTTGGGCAACATCTTGAGCTGCAAGCATGGCAGCATATGGTGAAGACTCATCTCTGTCAGCTTTAACCTTCATTCCACCTGTTTCAGAAACCAGACTTAGAAATAACAGTAACTCCACAAAATATAAGTAATGAATAAATGAAGAAAAGTAAGACCATATGCCAATAGCATTCAGAAGAACATCACAATATTCGAAGGGAATTATGAATTAGATGAGTCACAACAAATAGATTCACATACACCCAAACATGTTTTCATTCTTTCTAGTTGCACAACAATTTGATTCACAAGCATGTAAATTTATAATCAAACAATCCTGAATGAATAATATCTTTCAATAGTTTCACTAGTTAGCTGTGAGGTTTCAATCTATAACAATAAGTATTATTTGTAATAAATAGAATAATATTATATATAAGATATGACAAATTTACTTACCAGTAATGCGAACAAGGGTTTCCCTTCCAGAAAGATCAGTTACATGCTGCAGTTTAAGGGGAACCAGATCAGTTTACAATTGAAGTTCAACTATTGGATACTACTACAAATTGGCAAAAACAAGTCCATCACTTACGATGAATGTGTCGTTAAATGAAGCATAGATATGAGCCACACCAAAAACATTCTCGCCATCCCTCACTGCGGGTCCAAGAGTCACATTTTCTTCCTTTGGTTCTCTAACCTTTCTTCTCGACTAGAGATCACGAGCAACAAATCCAAGAATGACCAAGTCAACAACCAATACTACTTTTGGATAACAAACCTCAAAAAGGCACAAGATATATCTTCAAAAAGAATGAAGCAATCCAATATGACCACATAAACTCAAAACCATCACCATTAACCACAAGGCAAAGATGCAGAAAGCTAGCATTCCCATACCTAATAAGCAGCAAGTTATAGCGAATTTCGAGAAAGCGGAAACTCTCACACATAATCTAACGTTAATGAGAGGAAAATTCCAGCATGAAAAAAGGATTAATAGTAATCAGAGATGTAGATAGAGTTACCATGGCTGCGGAAGCGAGAGAGGAAGAAAGAAGGATGGTATCAGCTGGGTGTTTGCTATTAGAATATGAAAACCCTACTAAACGAAGTGCTGGATCTGCTTGTCGCCTATTGTTATATGTAGAGGACGACTAGGGTTTTACATTGGGCTAACACATTTAAATAGAAAAAATAAATATTTCAAATAAGTCAAGAAGAGGCCCAAAATGAATTGAAGAAAGGCTCTCATTCTAAACCAAACGAGATGCAAAAAGCTCAAACTGGGTCGGACTACAAAGTGACAAAACAACATCGTTTTATTATTTTAAAAAATAATTATTCAGGTCTCACAGCCTTGGGCTTGGGCTCGAGAGAGTACGAGTCGACTCAAGTCCAGCTTGGATGTTCAATTTGCATAATTTTTAGGATGAATTTCTTCCTTTTATTATTTTTACTTTTATTCTTTTTAAATCTTAATTAGTCTAATTAATGAATAATTTACTTAATTGGTATTTATGTATATTTTTTCCTAATTTTGGATCAAATAAATTTATTAAGACATTTTCTTTTTGTTTTGAAGAAATTTAGGTAAATAAATTTAGGAATTAGTACAAAATTTCTTATAATTCCTTTAGATATAGGAGAAGGATCAAAGCCCTTTAATAACCAAGAACTTTTTAGTCCTTTCTTCTCTTTACCTTGTCTCATGTAAAAGAAGAATCCATATCTTCTCTCCAATTTTACTTTGCCTCGTCTCATGAAATCTCAACAATTTATTTTGCAAAACTCATATAAATAAATAATTGAGATTTATTGAACACAATAAAAAACCATAATACGACACCATAACTATACAGCATTCTTTCGTAATTGTTTAGACTCTTTATCTCTTGGTGTCTAATTTTAAACACCTTAATCTCTCCCTATAGTTGCCTTCTTCTCTTTTCCATAACCACTTGCTTTGCAAACAATAATTGCATCTTCCTTTTGCTTTTGCAAATTGCTTTACCCTTTAGAGAAAAGGCAATCATTGAGCTAATTCATGACTCGAAAACATACTCCTTTTTCAAAGCAAAACAGTAACACCATAGCAAAAGGAAGTCAAAAGAAGCTATCCTGTTTCATACAATACCCCTTAAATCAGACCTCTCACTTGGATACCCTGGATTGCAAGCAGAATTCAATCAAACATATATAATTTTTACACGTGTAGTCAGATCACTGGCTGACTTTAGTTTGGTAATGGAGGCCGACCTCGTCCCATGGTGAATCCTCTGGTTCCATCAGGCATTTTAGGGCCCGGGGGCGGTTTTGATGGCTCAATGTTATGAGTAGTTCCATGTCCTGGGAAAATTAATATTAACAAACGCTAAACAAGAATAGAAATGAAATCCAGAAAAACGGCAAGTAAATTACCCATCCCATTAGTGGGATGATGCTTGTTCTTTCTTGTTCTCCGATTTCGACCTTGTTGACCTTTTTTCTCCTTTGAATTTGATAAGTGATCCACTACCTGATGTATAGCCGACACAGAAAACATAAATGAACTCAGACAAAGATGGTAATGATTTCACACGGTCTGCATCACAAACAATTCTTACTATTCTAGCTCCATTTTGCAAATGAATAAAAACAGACTACCATCCTCAATTCTAAATAGTTTTCCACATGCTCCCGCCCACGATTGGCAAGAGATTATCCTCGTCTAAATCCTAAGAAACTTGATGAGTTGATCCACCAACACGTCCTACTTTTACTGCTACAGCGGGAGTTACTCCATGTATATTTACTCCATGAATATATACTATAATACCACTCAGAACCCAGAGCAAATCCGAGTTTGTTTGATAATTTGGCTTAGCATTATCAACTTGACTTTAGATCACTGAACCAACGCAAAAACAGTCATGATTCGTGAACAACCTCAAACATCAGCCCACATACGGTCACTCGCATGATCCCAGTTTAAACCCACAGGATACGGAACCTAAAATGTTTTAACACGTGAACTGATAAAGGCTCCAACTGAATGCTTACCTCTTCCTCAGAAGCCTCATTGGGATGCTCACTGAAGTTATGATTGACCTCATCTCCAGTCTGACTTGATACATGGCCAGCGCCATTCTTTTCAGAGTCATGATCTCTCCAAGATTGTTTTCTTGTTCCATATTTCCCCTAAATCCAGAAGAGCAACATCAAACCTTAATATAATCGACTATAGACTACAAAAAGCGACCACTCACCATTCGCGAAAGTAACTTGACCCTCATGCCATTTCTCCAATCCTGTTCATTATTCAAAGTAGCAACCTGCTCCAAATTCCAGAAGAAGTGATGACTTGAATTCATTAACCAGTCATTACAAATCCATAAAAAGAACTTTTATTCTAATCTGAGACTCACGGATCTTTCAGCAGCCTCCACAGAATCATACTCCACTATTGCATGCACCTACATTCCGAAAACCAAAGAACTGAATAGAGATAGTTTTTTAAAAAAATAATTTCGTCCAGAGACAAGCTTACAGAAGTAGAATTAAAGTTTTTTCATTCACAACATAACGTTCCTAAAACAAAATGCTTGTTTACAGAAAATGAATACAAAAAAAGAAACGAAAAACACCTTGGCTCAAATTGAAAGCAATTTCATGCAACATTCTAATTGAAGGTGTTTAAATACGAATATGTGATAATAAAGCAGGGTGAAATCAGGTACAAGTAATTTTATAACATCACTAGCATATTTCTAGTACTCTTTCATATAGAAGAGGCATATTTTTCAACTAAAATACTAAAGTGACAGTTGAAAAGCACAAAATTAATGTTTTCTTACATGTAGAATATCATGAATGCACCATTGCATATTCCATCTATAATGCAATAAAAGCAAAAAAAACGCAGACACCATTTCATTTAGAAGATGCAGTTGGCCAAGCATAGGCCAACAAGAAATTAACAGGATGGAAATTGGGAAAATAGTGAAGTAGTTACCCCATAGTGAAAAAAACATGATTATAGATAACACTAAAAAGCTAGAAGATGCAAATTCTCAACCGATAGGATATTAACATGCATGCCTTGTTACTGATCAGAATATCCGATTTGCTTCCTTTTTTTGACTCTTCCACAGCATGTGGGTCATGGATGGAGATTTTCTGTATCCTGCAATGTTTAGAAAACAAAAAATGATGATAAAACCAGCAATGCATTAGGAAAACATAGAATATGTTAAAAGGCATACTTTCCAGCTCCACCAAATATTTTCTGGATATCATCTTCTGAGTGATTGTTTGGAAGATTCTCTACCAGAACAGTGCAAAACTGGCCCACATGTTGCAGGTTAAAAGGTTTCCAACATTACATACCAAAAAGAGAAAAAAGATATATTAAGACACCTGAATTGAAATACCTTTGGATCTTTAACCTCATTCAAAGGAAGTGGATGAAGACGTTTCACCTTCTTTCCATCTGAACTTACAGCCTATAAATCAAGGGGAGATGACTATGACTCTATTTTTCCCCCCGATGAACAGAACACCAGAATTGATGTTGCATAGTTCAACTAATGTGGAATGTCATAATGGAAAAGATGTTGAGTGGGCTTTTTACCAGAAAAGAAGATTCCCTAAGTGCATCCACAATAGTTGTAATGTCTCTGGTGAGCTTTTTCATTTTCCTAAAGGAAGCAATAATTGAAATAGGAACTGCAAGAAATACATGAAGTGAATTCAAAAAATAAGCAATTCACATGATACAAGTTGGGTAGAGGATTTGAAATTAGAAGTAATCACTAGAATAACAGTTTACAAAGGTGCAGAGAAACTTTCCATGGTTTGCATTCTTCAAGCAACCTCAGAAAAAGAGCATGCTGAGTGTGTGAATTTATTGATGTTTTATTACTGATTATTATAAATGTTGGGAAGAAACCATTTACTAGAAGCTCTGACTATGGACCATGAGAAAATAACCGAGGGTACCAATTCTGCATCCTCTACAATCATCACAAAACTAAATATCTCTGTTTAAGACCATTGATAAATGTCAAAAGCATGCCTGGATTTCAAAGAAGTGTGCATAGTTGTATGGAAAATAACCATCTGTTCTATGAAGAAGCTGTTCCACATGGTTACGAAGCCTCTTAGGAACCATAAACCAGGGCAAGGAGCACAGTTTGTTTAGATAGGCAAGAGGAAAGATGTTTCAAACTTCAAAATATTGATCTTTCAGAAGAAGCTAGGGAAGTGCATCAATGGGAGTCAAAACAGAAGCTTGTTATCAGTTTTAAAGTCATCTTTGTGACTATAAAAATAAATGAACATAAATCATAAAGAAGAAGGGAAATACAGATCAAAAGTAAACAATTAGCAACATCCAAGGAAAGCTCAACATTTTTGGAACTCACTTAGAAGCCTCAAAATACAGTAATAAGTGACAACTGTTAATAGAGATGGAATCAGACGGAATATAGCTGCTAATCAGGAAGATCAAGCCCTGATGTTCGGCACAACAAAAACAGGCCACACCAGGAAAACATCTGGGCCAAGCCATCTCTCAGAAGTACCTGTTTCAATTCTTCATCTTCCACATCTCTATTCTTAAACTTCCAATGGTCTTTAAAGGAAACAAATTCTTTTAATAAACAAATTGATCACGGAAAATGAAGGAAAAAGAAGGGTTTTATCAGCCAGTAGTAACTTATTTCAGGATTATCCAGGCTATATCTGACAGAGGACAAAACAAAATGTACGAATCAGGCTATAGGTCTGTTGTCTGATCACACCTATTCCACTTTAAGGAGGTCAGTTCATAATGTAAGCATAAGTGGAAGTAAAACATTCATTATAGTCACTTCCAGTTTTCAAATCACTGAATTAGCCCCTTTCTTGGGTGAAGATTCTATTTTGAAAACGGCAATTCCTAGGCACTAAAATGCAGCACGCGCATGATAAGAAAAATAGCCAGTCAAAACCTTATACACAGGCCGGTATCCTGTGCTCAGTTATAAATAATCAAGAAATAGAAAAGAAAGAAAGAAAAAAGTACTTACCAAAGCCTTCCTTGTGCTTCTTAATCAAGCTTATCAGGTGTTTGTCAGTGGCCAAATTTTCATCGCTGAAGTAATACTCAACCTGCGACATCAGCAAACAGCTTCCATATAGCATTCACCAAAATCAAATATAAGGACCTTCAAAAGTTTCAAATAAATAAATGAAAGGGCCTGCAAAACACATAACAGAATCTTGAAAAATCACCTGCTTGATGATTCTCTGCTTGAGATCCTGAGTTTGAACATGACCGTGATCGGGATCCTCATCGTGGTCGTAGTCTTCATCAGACCTGGAAGCGTGAATCTCAGCGAAGGAGCCTTCAAGTGTTCCGACCGGTATGACCTGAGGCGGCAACGACGACGATGCCTCTTGGGGGACTTCGGTGGGCCCTGTTTCTCCGTCCATGCCGAGGCGGAGGAGGAGGAGGAGAAAAGAGAGAAATGGAAAAACCTCCTGTCCCGTCCTCTGGCCTTCTCCCGTTCCTTTTTATAGGGACACTACAGTAAACGGTTCCAAGTTTCATTCGCCTTTTGGCTTCGACGACAGCTGGTCTCCCTAAACGACAACGTCATACCATGTTTCATTTTAAATACAGTTCGCATATATATATATATATATACACGGTAACGTTTTGCAGTTAGATATACTTACTAGAGACATCAAAGGACAGTTCTGTCTCTTTCAACATGTTTAGTACATGGAGTATGGAAAAAAATAGAATAATTTCGGTTTATTTCATGCAGACAAACAATACATGCCACACATTTATGTAAATTTATATATGAGATTTAATAAAATATAATAAAAATTGATTAATTAAAGCAGAGGATCTGATCTTATCATTTAAAACATAACCTAAGCTCGAATCAAAGATACAAATACCGTTTCGTATTGGGTAGTATTAAATCAAAATTAGTACAAAGTAAAAGATCGATCGTATTGGATTTAAATATTAGTCAGTACTAGCCCATTCGACTAAAAACTGGCCGGTATCGAAATTTAAGATGACAAAAATCCAACCCAACTGGGCCTACACCTCGCAACCCGAGGCGTAGTTCATTATCATTCCTAATTATAATCGAGTATCATTTAAACCTTAGGTTAATAGTAATAGTAATTTAAAGGACTAACTCAGCGTAGTTATAATCCGTTTTTACTTTTTATTTTACGAAAAAGATTATTTATGTGATTCAAATTAAAAAAGAAGGTAAAATAATCCAAAACTTTTTAACTTAATGTCACGCTCTTACACGGCATATATATATATATAGAGAGAGAGAGATGTGCCATGCCATGTACCACATCGGACACAAATAACAGGAACGTGGAAGCAAGAAAAGCCTAAAACAAGATTAAGATAGTAGGCCACAAAAGGAGCCCAAGACGCAGAGTGAAGCCACTTCGGCTAGCCCTCGAGAACCAAACCCGAACATCGTCCAGCACTGGTCCACAAAGCGAGCTCATATCATCAGTCCTGGTGTTGTAGTAGACGCTATAAAAAGCAATGCGAGTCCTATCTGCCTTGGCGGTGAAATTGAGGTCGGCGGCATGGAAGGTGGAATTAGAATCAGGTGTGTAATGGAAGTTCTGGGCCTGATCTCCAGCAAATGCCATGACTGCCAGGGGCTGCTTGCACTTGTCGTCAGCATGGCCCAACGAGAACTTCATGGTGTATGGCTTATTAGGCGTCGTTTCCACCATTTGTGATATTATCCCTTCTTTGCCCGACACCAACTCAATCGCACGCTTCCCTTCTGGTACCGCGTAATGGTACGAATCTATGTACCGTACTGCCCTGTTGGACTCCACCGTCCATCCTGGTAATGAGGACGTTTCTTCATCAAGGTTGGTCGGTAGCAAGACCCCAAGTGAAACATTCCTGAACATCCATGGTCCTTCCTCAAAGTCACCATTCAAGACCGCGTTATCTGCCAGACATAGTAGGGTTAATCTCATCGGACGCTCATCATGTCATAAGCCTTTCTTCTTCTTTTAATTAATTAATAATAATACCTTTCGGTTTATCAGGGGAGAAAAGCTTCTTAATGGCAACGTCGTCAATGATGGGTCCACACGTGGGGTCGTCTTCCATGCCCGGATTTCTAAAAACAAGCCTGGCCTTATCCTCTTCTGCCTCAAAAGCCCACGCGTAAGGGTCCCACCCTTGCACGTTATACAATGTCTGCAAGTCTATCGTCTGTGATGCAGGCAGTACGGACACGTTTAGTGACTCCAGCTGTGCGCACGTGCGAGCCGCGCTAAACGTCACGGAGTAAATAGACCCTTTCTCCACCGCTATTTCCTGGCTCATCTCCGCGTCATTGCCCAATCGCACCGCGTGTCTACCCTGCGGTACGATGAGGATCATGCCACCCTGCTTTTCCCCCGAAGAAACCAGCTCTACGGTGCCGTTTGTCTTCCAACTCGGGATTTCGCTGGGCCCGTCCGCTACTGCCCCACTCGGGAAGCCATTTGCTGGCGTCATTTCGAAGTCACCGTTCTCCACCAAGCCTAACAAATCAACAGTACAAATGATACGTTATGATACCATCTTAAACCATTGGCTTGGTACTGGGAACTAAGCCTTCGCAAACATATTTGAAGTAGAGAAGATCTGCAAATGCTGAGCCTGAGTTCATTTACCAACGAAAAGCAATTGGATGGATAAGCTTATCCTTTCATGGGGGAACGGAAGCAAACATCAGAAAATGTCGAAGGCACATTAATTCATTACGAACAAAACTCATTTCATCCTCTAGCCTAACTTGGATTCCTCTGGGATTTTGCTCTTGGGAATCTGAATAAGACAAGGTACTGATGTGACGTGAATTCACGTATCAATGCACGACAGACAATTGGCGCGGATCTCACATTGACTATACGGGTCCTACGCACCTTCAGTGCCTCGGCCTCCGTACTTTGACAAGGTCAGAGGGCTAATGTTTTTACTAGCCACTCTTCTTTAACTTTTACCACCAGCTTGCAGCTGGAGATTGGGATGCTCACCAGTTTACTTACAGGCACATCATCCTTGACACGAATATGATCCACTACCGCCATTTCTCCACCAGTCTAAATGGACAGGAGCCTACTCACAGTGTAGGCAATCATAACATTCTCAGTAGGAAATTAATTATACTCAAGAGGATAAGTTCCTCATTTGGATTACACGGAAGACATTGGGATGTGAGTTAAAAGTGAAACAAGTAGCCAGGAAACACTCATGGGTGGCGGGGCCCAGGGTCTTGTTGGTTTGGAGACCGAAAGCACACTATTCATGCCTCTGGCTGTGTGTTAGTAAACCACCACAGGAAGGACCTTCTAAATTAATCCCCCATCAATTGGGAGTGCGTCGTCTAAAGCATCCAATTACAGGCAACGGTTGTAATTAAGCTTTCACAACTTACCAAGCGCGTAAAGCTACTATCTTTACTGATACCAAAGCCTGTACTAATTAAGCTTTCACAACTTACCAAGCGCGTAAAGCTTCTATCTTTACTGATACCAAAATGAAACATTCTGTCTCTGTATATTACCGTAACTTAGCTTTCCTTCTAAAAGTAGTTAAAAGAGCTCATACAAACTATTGATACATTGATAATGATGTGAACAAACAGAGCAGCCTGGTTGAAACTTCAACCAGTATTCACTTAATCCCCAATGGGCACAAAAGAAAGCTTTAAAATCCTGAGACCTGAGATCAACAAAATGATTTTTAAGTAGCAGCCAGAAGCCCAGAACATGAAGACTAATAAGCCAGTCTCCTGAATTAATAGAAGATGCAGTCTCTATAACTAAACACATTCCACATCCTCGTTGAAGCACAATGACAAGTATGTAGGTAGTAATTTAGATCTCAGAAATAGCAATGACCCAGAAACATATAGTAGAAAAGAATGGAAAGAATAAAGAGTTATCAACTTGTAAGACCCAGAAAAGCACAATCCGTCGATGTTTTAGAGATTGGAATGGAAAATGAGTGAGGAAAGAAGCAGAAAAAGCATACCATCTTCTCCAAGTATCGCAGTGGCGAAGAGTGCCAAGAGAAGCACCGACAAAACGAACTGCTTGCCTCTTGTCAACCTCAGAGACATCTTTTGCTAATTAAGTGTTTCCTTCTCTGGTTTGTGCTGTGGTTCCTACTAGACAGAACGAACGAAAGAGCAGGGAAAGAGGTAGAGCAAGTGCGTCCTTTTATGCAAGATTCTGGCTCTCTCGTCTTTACTCTTGCAACTCTTCTTAAGTCGCGGTTACTTTAATCAAAGCTCGTAGTACTATGTAAAAAGACCGATTTATTTTGGACTAAAAGAAAGATCTTTTAGTGGGTAAAGAGCAAGAACAGGAAAAGAAAAACACTCATGGCTTCCGTAAAACAAGATTCGTGGTCTCTTTGTCCTCTGTGGGACCGCGCCGAACGACACCACTTTGACACCGCTCAATGCTTCACGACTTTATTTCAACTACGCTTACTCATGGTCCAATCCCATTCGCATATTTGTTTAAGCTGCATGTATTGGGTTATATCGTTATATCCTGTGGACTTTTGATTCTTTCCCTCCAAAATGTTCAGATGTCACTCTTAATTCTTGCGCCTCGTGTAAAAACAACTTAAAAACGTTGAAAAAAGTGGCAACATGGACAAGACGTTATGTATAATGTCGTTAAATTAGATACATGGTGTCGGATAAGGGATCAATTCTTTCTCAATCGATTAAATAATAGCACACAAAAATAGAAACAGTTATCTTGTACATATGGGCAAGGTTTTAAAATTTATATCAGGTCGGAGGCTTTATTAATTACTAGTTCAATTGGTTTGATTATTGATCGATTTAATGTGACGTTATAATTATATACTTATTTTGATTTATAATAAATGTCATTTTAGAGAAATGTACATTTATTAAAAAAGTTAATGAAATGTTTGATATACCCTTATTAATTACATGTTAAAGTGCCTTGAAAATATAATATGTGTAATCTGTGTAATTAAGATGTGAAAGAAATTAAAGGGTAATTTTGGAAGTAAAATTATAAATATGCATAAAAAGTTACAAACGACACTTATTTTGAATAATTAAAATCTCTCTAAAACGACACTTATTATAAATAAGAGGGAGTATTAGTTATTACTTATTACCATCTTAAAGTAACATATTACATAAAAGTGCAATAACTGATGTGGAATGACGAAAATATAACTAACAATTGTAAGGCAGAGTAAAACATCATATGATCTCTTTGGATAGCTAGCAGTGGGATGTCCTATCTTACCTTTCAGGACACTAGCTTCTGATCAGGTTCGGCTTTTGTCACGCAAATAGGTGCAGGTTACATTTTTTTTCCTACAAGGGAGAAAACTAAACTCAAAAGAAACTAGCAAGCCGGTAGATTTGCGATATAGAGCTCCCCGCTTGTCTCGAGGGAGGATTGATATAACGAACACTGGAGGTTTCGGAAGATTACGTATCCCTGGGCTTGTATGAATAGCGAGAGCTGTCAGATTATTTGCACACTGACTCCCTTCGCAGGACACATGCTGTAATTGTATCCCCCAATCTTATTAGAATAACTCCTTGATGCCTGCCCAAAAAAAAAGATGCACAGTAAGTTCAGATCGTGAAGAGGAAAGGATATTAATACTCGTGCTTCTTACTTGGCCTTCAGTTAAAACTTAGAAGCACTGACCCCTTTTTTTAAAAAGAGAGAAATTTGACCCAAAACCAACATTTTGGCAATCACGTTTGTTTGTATGGATAAGTAGGGGTGATCATTTGGGTAATTTGGGTCTAATTTTTACTGTTCGGGTCCGGCTTGAATTACCCGAAATTTTTTCCATCTTACCCGGCTCAAACTCGAAATTTCATCACCCGAACTTACCCGGCCCGAATTACCCGACATTTTGTTCAGGTAAAGCTCGAATTACTCGAAATTTTGTTTGGTTCTCTTTCAAAAATTACACAAAATAACTAAATACTTGAATTACATTCTCATATCTCAACAAATAGTTGAATTCACTAATAATATAACCAAATATTTCAATTAACTAGCATAATTAATCTGTTAATTCTACAAAAAAAATAACGAAATGTATTTTCATAATTTTTTTAAACCTAATTCGAGTAATCGGGTCGGTCCAAATTTTATTCGGAGTTACTCGTCCCGGCCAGACCCGAATTACCCGAAATTTAGCATTTTATTACCCGAATTAATTTGAGCCGACTCGAATAATGCTCACTCTTATAGATAAGCGCTACAAATCTGCGTTGGGAAGCAGTACCAAGACAACAAATGTTACAAATCCCTAGATGTGATCGTTAAGTAAGGTTTTTTTTATATAATTATATTAAGTATCTTAACTTAGTCGAAAGATTCCTACGTAGACTATACACTTTTGTACACAAGTAGTCGTCATAAACTTAGAATGGTCAACTGCTAACTGATCACTGGCCCTGTTCAGCATCAAGTTCCCAACAGCCCTCAGATTCCCTAATATTTTCAACTTCCACATTGTTGCTAGAAACGAGGTATCCGTAATTAATCCAATTAAGGAGTTTTGCCCAAGGGACTAGAGGATTATCAACAGGAAAAATTTCTCATTTCCCCCCTTTTGGTGACTCGAACTCAAGACCTTCTATAAGGAGAAGTCTTAAGTGAGGAGTTTACACCATTTAGGTCATTCCTTGTTGTCGATTAAGTAATGTTTTTGTTTTCATGAGTTATTCATCAATAAGGAACATTATGAATGAGTTTTAACAAAGATTTTGGATACCGTTGTGTATGATTGGCATTGGCTAGTACGTATCATATCGAATTAAAATCGGTACGAAATAGAGGATCAGTTATACCTGGTTTAAATACCCGTCAATACCGGCCGGTATTCAAAATATCAGCTAAATACTAGTCAATATCGAAAATTTTAAAAAAAGGGGACCTTTATACAAAATTTTCAAAACATTTTAAACTCTTTCTCTCTTCCTCCCACATCTCCTTCCCTCCTATTTTTCTCAAAGTTTTTTAATTAGTTACTTTATTTACTTCAACTTGTGAATTTTTAAATTTTGTTTTTAAAACAAAATAAATATTTTTATTACTAATAATAATTAAATAAAACTTAAAAATATTTTTATTTAAATTATTTTTAATATTTTACATAATATTTATTTAATAAAGTATTGATAAAATATTTTATTTTTAATATAAATAATTTAAAATGATTATTTATAAACTAATATTTATTTTATATATTTTAAAGTATTAAATCAAATATTCAAATTTTATTTGAAATTTAATTATATTTAGTAATAATTATTAAATTAATTTTATACATTAAATTAAGTTATTTATAAATTTATGATGATTAAATGATTTTTTATATTAATTGTAGTTATTATTTATATGTAAAATATGTCAAAATTAATGTTAATAAAAATTAATAAAATTTTGTTATTTTAAAATTTTATTATTATGATTTTTGAAGACAGAGTTGATGTAAAATTATAAAGTATACAATATAATATACTAATAGGCTATTTTGTAATTTTAAAAAAATTCAGGAACTATTTCATAACTTTAAAAAATTATCCAAAACGGTACTCGGTATTAACCAGCATCGATATAGTATCATACCAGAACTGAATTCGGTACCAATACCTGTACGGTATTCGCAACATTGGTTTTATCAAAATGGTAAGACATATTTGGGAAAAATAAGGTATGTTAATTTCATAATATATCAAACTTAAAGTTAAAGTGAAAATTTTTTTAGGACTTTTAAAGGCCAAAATTGGAAATCAAATTTAATCTGACCAAACTTAAATAAATAAGATCAATTTCAAATATATTTGTTAAGTTAAATTTTAATGTTTTTATAATTTGAGTTTGCCTAAACATAATTTAAATAAGTCGATTAAAAATAAAAATTCTGTAACATTTTTTAAATTTTCATTAGGACCACAAAAGGTGAAAAAAGAGATATAAAATACTTAGAGTTGATTATACATGTATATGTAAATATTTGAAATCAAATTTTAGGTTAAATATTTCAATATCTTAAACCCAATTTGGTCCAAACTTTTTTTTATTAAACTTGATTCGATCTTGAATATGATAAAATCAAATTTGAACCATTAATTTTGGATCCAAGTATCCAAACTTTTATGTTACCCTAATAGAAGGTTGATAATTGTATGCACAGAGAAACAAAGACAAAGCTAAGCTGCTCTAATGGAGTTATATACATAAACAAAGACAAAGCTAAGCTGAGCTGCACTAATGGAGTTATTATATACGTGAGGCTTTATGTAAATTGTTTTTATTTATCCTTTCCTCCTCTTCAAGCAAACTAAAAGTACATGACTGCCCTCCAACATACTACTTTTGCTTAATACGCATACGAGCATTGCATCTATCAAAAGCTACCATTAGAAGAAACAATTAATGCATATGCACACACATATTTAATATTTCATCATCATAAAATATGATATCATAAGAATACCATAAACCAATTTTAATGAAAAGTTTATAAGGAGAGACAAAGAAGTGTAGGGTCGATTTGAGATGGAGATTCGTATATTCATATTTGTTGTATTAGGCAAATGAATCTTTGACAAGTACTTTTTAGATCGATGAGTTCCATAGTTTCAATAATGGAAGACTTTTGGGGTCTTTTTTTTATTTTTAATTTCTGAACTAACCAATGTACCTGGTTATGGGTGCTTTGCTTTGCTTGGAGCCATGTGATTGCCCTTGTATTTATGTTTCCTCTTAATATAAAGCAAGCTCTATCTAGGTGGTATGGAAAATGATGTGCGTTTTAATCTAGGGAATAATTAACAATTGGTTACCGTATAAAGAGGCTATGATGGATTAGGGGACTAATAACGCATACTCATAGTTATTATATTCTTTAAACATTTAAGGTCAGAGTTCGACTCAATATAAATATGACTCGAGATTGAAAATATATTGATTAGATATTAATTGATCAATTGGGTATTTCATGCATCACAACTTTATGACCAAATGAATTTCTTATCATGAATGTGCCCATGCATGGTTCAAAAAGTACCACTAATTTGTGTGTGTTAGTTTATATTATAATGCAAAGAAGTATACTCTTATATGTATATTATAATGTGTGTATATATAAGAGTATGGACATAAACCAACTAATTTTTTTGATCAAAAGATATGGAGACATCTTGCAATAGCTTCTTTACCTAAAAAATGACTTTGTTGATTTCTCTTCTCTTCTTTTTCAACTCAAATTGAAATGTGCAACACTAAATAAGAATCATTTCAAATATTTTGAGTTACACTTAAAATTTTGCTTTTTTACTTTGATGTTTTGAAAAATAACAAATTGAAAGTGGAAATATTAGACTTATAAATGTTAATTAAATTGAATTTGTAATTTAATTACAAATTGTTGACTTATCAAATAATTTAATTAAAAATACTAAATATGAAATTCAAATTCAAGTATTTTAATACTAAATAAGAGTCATTTTAAATATAAATTTGAGTTAGAGGAAAAGATTGGCTTTCATTTTAATATTTTGTAGAATAATGGATTGAAAGTAGAAACCTATTAAACTTATTAAAATGTTAACTAAATTAAAACTTTCTTTTAATTATGAATTATTAACTTGTCAAATATTTATTTAAAAAACCAATTATGATATTCATTATTAAAAACAAGTTTTCAGGTACTAATTCATGAAAACTAAAAGGGATATGGTGTGGAAGGAACTAATTGAAAAGTTGGGCAAAAAGGAATCTTGATATGATGTCTATGCACACTTTTAAAAGAGGGGAAAGAATTTCCTAAGGCAGTGGAAGTGATGATGTCAAGTTTCCAATAAACGTTTTTCCTTCAATGGACAATATCAGGTTGCCACAGTAACCTAAGTGTCTCCAGCAATTCAAGAAATTGCAGATGGCTCTTTTTCTTGTTTTGGGGTCTCATAATTAGATGTTGATCATTTCACACAAAGATATTTCACATATTTTTGCAACTAAATTGCCACTTCTCTCCTTTGCTTTTTAGCATTTTATGTGGTCATGAAACCCTACACCACATTGTGACTATGTTCATGTTATTGTTTAACTCATCTCTAAAAGAGTTCCAAATGAAAATAAAAATCAAATAATAGATTTGAGTTGATCAGGATATTGTTAGATTATTTAGTGGCCCATGTCACTTATGAGTTTGAGTCTAATGAAAAGAGCCTAAGATAATTGTTGTTGGGTATTAAGAAGTTGGCCTCAAATGGGTCTAAGACCTTTTTCCTCTCTCCTTTAAAATCAAATACATCAAAAGACAGTAATTTGTAAGATCAGAAAAATATCACAGAAAAGAAACTTTGAACAATTGGGGAAACGCATTAAAGGAATAAAAGGTTGAGAGGGAATCAATCTTAACCAACATTATTATGGATTCAGGTATGACTTTTATAGATCGATCCATAAATGTCTATCATATATAACTCAAACATGAGAGTTTAGATTTGATTTGAGTTAATTTAAACTTCATCCATTATATTAATTTTTAATTGAATTAAACCAAATTTACTATCTTTTAATAGTGAAATCATGAATATAATATTATATATGTTAAAATAAATTCAACCCATTTGAGATCATTTCAAAAACATATATAAACCTAAATATTAAGTTGGATTTGAATAAAATAGTAAAACATTAAGAAGAAATATTTACAACTTTCTTGCTTATAAATTCACTTGAACTCCAACTTTTTTCTTTTAAGAGCAGACAAAAATCAAGAACTAGATTATATGAAGAAGGAAAATCACGAGGGAAACAAAAATTTGGGTGTAATTAAATGGGATTATGAATGCTAAAGAAGAAGAAGAAGAAGAAGAAGAAGAAGAAGAAGAAGAATAACTTTTAAGTTGTTCCTCAACTATCGAAAGCTGCCTGAGAATTTCCAACACATACACTACTTTTGTGGGACAGATTCATTGCCTTCCACTCCTCCCTGCAAAACTTTCGCACTTACCCACTTTGCATCATATGTTAGTTCTCACATTTTACACACACACAAACACTTTATACTATCCCTTTTATTTTTGATCCTTCTACTAATTATATAGAATTTTGAGTAAAAGATATTAGCTTTTTTGTGGTTTAAGAAATTTTAGAAAAATTCTTATTTTTTTTTCTAATTTTCAATTTTTTTTCAAAATAATCTCTTTTCTTAAACTTCAGTTAAAAAATAATTATGAAATTCACATGATATGAAACATCGTATATATATGGACTAATCAAATGTCATTGTTATAGCAATATAACTCAATTCTTAAGTTCGATGAAAATAATTAATTTCGAGTTAAATTAATAATAAGATAATTATAATAAATTGTTAGCTTATGTCGAGTATAATTTATTCAATTCAAATATAAAAGTTGAATTAAATCTCCATATAAGTAACATTTTATTAGTACACTTATGATGTTCATGTCATGTATGTCTCATTAATATTTTTAATCCAAAATTTAAATGAAGGTATTTTTTAGAAACAATGAAAAATACAAGAAAAATGAAAGGGTTTTCTAAAGTTTTTAAAATCATAACATAACGTTATGTTTCTTACTCTAAAATTTATAATCCTTCCTGACGTTATAGACCTGTGATCACTAGGACTAGGCCCATCACCATTCAATCTTTCCTGTCAACTTGATATGAAAAATGAAGCAAACACACTAAAGAAGTTGCATTCCCCCTCTTGTCTGGTGGCGAATGAGGCACTACAAATCTAAATTGCACGCCTAAATCCTCACATAATATACATCAACTCATCAATCTTCACATAAAATTTAACTAAATTGGATTATAATTCTAATTTTGCATGCATGTGTAGGTAATAATTCTCATCAATCGTTTATAATAATACCAACAATTAAACAATAAAAAATTAAAAAAATCAGACAACATTGAACACAAGACCCCATAATTCTAGCCATGAACACACAAATTAAAATTTTATGGCTTTTCACAAAAGGGAAAACTAAGTGACGAAAAAGAAATCCAAGATTAGTGTTTGTTGTTGGATATGGCAATGGTGTGTCCTAGTTGTGATACAGAGAAACTTGAATGAACAAAAGTCCAAAATTAGGGTTTTTGTTGTTGGATGATAGGGAATGGTGTGTGTGTGTGTCCTACTAGTGACGAATCATTTGAGATGATTGGGGGTGATTAGATGCCCATTTTGATGGTGCTCCACTTGCAAGTTTTGTGTTTGCAATACTTCTTTTCAAGGTGACTTCACTCATTGATATATGCCCCAAAGCTCTTTGCGTCACCTTACTTTTTATTCATTTCTAGATGTTCTTCTCCTACTTTTATTTATTCTAATTAGCAAGTTTGGATTTAAGAATATGTAACTTGTACATTTGTGTTTACTTTAGATGGTATTAGTATACATATTAGTTTTGTTTTTTAATAAGTATTCTTTCAAAAGTGAATTTATAAGAAGTGAAAATTCAAAACTTTTTGATGTTAAATACATGTATAAGTTAAATTTCTAGTCAATAATTAAAAGAGGTAAATGAAGTATAACGTGTCATAATAACATTTTATAATTATTTCTTTAAAAATAAATAGGTTGTAACTTTTTGATGTGAAATATATGTATAAGTTAAGGGGCTGTTTGTTTCCGTTTTTTTCTTCTGTTTTTTGTTGCCTTTTTTGTAAAAAGAAAAACAGGTCAGTAAAACGTGTTTGGTTTACTCTGTTGTGATTTTTTGTTTCTGAAAATTAAAAAACCATAACAGTTTTACAAAAACCAAAAAACATCGTTTCTCTGAATTTTGACAACGTGTTTTCTTCAACAGAAAAACAACATA
>JANZLX010000002.1:34894732-34913163 GCA_025531955.1 Erythroxylum orinocense
ATCTCCACAATTTGTTTACTATTAAAGACTTGGGGCCGGCTACATATTTCATTGGCCTCGAATTACATCGGTCCGACAACGGCATCTCCATTTCACAAGACAAGTACATCCAGGATATTCTCACGGAAGCCGACTTAACGGACATCAAAGATGCCGTTGCTCCATTTCCTCAAGGCCGGAAACTCATACCCAATAATGGCCCTTTACTCAGCAACCCAGATCAATACAGAAGGATAGTCGGCCAGATCCTTTACTTGAACTTAACTCGCCCCGATATCGCTTTTGCCATCCATCAATTCACTCAGTTCACTTCCACACCGCGACAACAACACTGGGACAGCTTGCTACACCTTCTTCGCTACCTCAAGAGGACCGCATCCTATAGGCTGTTCTATCCATCACAGCCCACACTTCCCCTACAGATTTTCTCCGACTCCGACTGGGCCGGTTGCAATTATACATGGAAATCACTAACAGACTATTGTGTTTTGTTAGGCGATGCCTTAGTCTCATGGAAAACCAAAAAACAGCGGACTATTAGTCGTTCCTATGCCGAGGCTGAGTACAGAAGCATGGCCAGCGCTCTCTACGAGACTCGTTGGATTACCTACCTCCTACGTGACATGCAGCTTTCCATACCTCTGCCTATTCCTCTTCACTGTGACAATGCCGCAGCCTTACACATCTCTAGAAATCCAGTGTTTCACGAACGCACCAAGCACATCGAGATCGACTGTCATCTTGTCCGGAATGCCGTCGCCGAAGGCTTCATTTCCACATCCTACACTCCATCTTCATCACAGCTTGCTGATTGCCTCACCAAACCTTTATCTTCCTCGGACCTGTCTTCAAACATCATCAAGTTGGGTCTGCTTCCACAGCCGCCAACTTGAGGGGGGGCTGTCGACAGGCCCGTAACAACTCATTTCATATCAGACGCACAGCACACACCATTTTACAGTCTGTACATATCCATGCAGAATATTTGTTAGTTAGAAGAGAGAGAGAGCAAATCATTTGTTTTGTACAGCCTAGGCTCCTGTATATATATTTTACATTCTCAATAAATGAAATATCATCTTCGTATTTGCTACACACGAAAACTGACACAAACTCATCCCTCAACAGACCACCAAAACTTGCATTGCCTGGATTTCCCAAAACGCTACCATCCACATTAAGCTTAACAAAGTCAGGACGAGGGACCTTTCTCTGTTTCTCTATGTTATTAGTATCACCCACACAAGCACGAAACACTCATCAACAAGCTTCAAATACCAGCGTTGTTGGCTAAACAAGGGCATAATCTCAAGTTGAAGAAACTCCTTAATTCTAGCACACCAAATAATCCAAACGTCAACAATGAATTTGATAACATTTTCAAGAGGACAGGTGGTGTCAAGCAAATGAGAAACAATCCAAGCATCAATATCAAGATGGAAAAAAGAAGCATTCAGGTTACCAAAATTAGCATTCCAGACCTGCTTCGCCTATAAACAGTCACGTAAGACATGAAGGTTACTCTCCCAACCGTCACCACAACGAGGACAAAAAGAAGAGGTGGTCATACCACGTTCATACTGCAACATTGTTTTCTCCCATGTTGAGGTAGACATGCCGAAACGGTGATGGACATGACCATGTCCATCGTTCGTGTAAGCTTTATAAATCCCTATTTCTGTGTGATTGTTGAGTTTGAAGTGATTTTATACGGTTGGTACGTAACTGCAAGAGCACAAATGTGAATTGACTTCACTTAGTATTGGACTTTGACGACTTACAGATTTGGGCCGACCAAGCAAGTAAGGTCCAAACTCTGTGCACCCTAATAAAACCGACTAGTCGGCTAAAACTTACAGAGTGGAGGACGAACAGACATGGCGTCGTCTACGACAATACGGGAACTCCAACGCGATCTAGAGAATAAAGCCAATGATCTAAGCAAACTCCAGAAAGGTATGGGTTTCAATCACTGATTTTTTTTCTCATTCTTATTCTTCTTGTTGAATATTTCTTTTTGCACGCAGATATAGCAAAAAACCACCAAGTGAGGAAAAAGTACACCATCCAGCTCGGGGAGAACGAACTCGTCCTCAAGGTTCCTGTCTCCCTAGTTTTTTTTTTGTTTTAGTTATTGTTTTTTCTGGAAAGTATCTGATTCATTGATTGGGTTTTACTGGTAGTAGGAGTTGGATTTATTGAGTGAAGGTGCAAATGTTTACAAATTGATAGGTCCAGTGCTCGTCAAGCAGGACTTGGCCGAGGCTAATGCCAACGTCCGGAAGAGAATTGACTACATCTCTGCTGAATTGTATGTTCTCTAACAATTTAGTTGCAGATTTTTTCTTGTTTTCCTAAATTTATAGAGTGGGCAAAATTGCATGGACTAAAGATTTTGTTTTGTCTTTCCTTTTGATTTGGGTCGTTTATTTGTGCTTAAATGTCAAATTAGGTGTTTATGTTGGTAATTGTAGATTGTGCAAGTTTTTCTTGGTGCCATAGGTGATATATGCTGTCATGGTATGTTGTATGTCATTGTTTCTTTTCCTTGACTTTAGATCCATTTTGATACACTGTAGGAAGCGTCTTGATGCAACTGTTCGAGACCTGGAAGAGAAGCAAAATAGCAAGAGAGATGCAGTAATGTTCTGGACTCTGGTCTAATGATACCTCTGCCTTGTTTTTATTCACTCATTCTGAATATCACTAGGATAATGCATCATCTGCATGAGAGAGCTTACTAGTGTTGATATAATAATATTTGGATTCTATTTCTTGACCATCCAGTAGCTATATAACTTGTCTTAATTGTAACAGTTGTTTGCCAACTCTGTGACCATACTCTTACCATTCAAACAAGAAAAAACCCTCAGCTGTGTCAAAAATTGAAACTTGAATTATTGGTTCCAATGAGTGGGGGTTCAAGTTACTTGTTTAGCAATTTACATGGAGTGTGAAGTATGCAAAATTGGGGTAACTTTGCAAAGTAGGCTAAACATTTAGCAGAAATCTTGTTGGATGGATATGATATACCATATTATCTGCTGTGCCCACTTTTGAAACAAGGTTTGTGCTTTCGACCACTAGCTATATGAGTAAATATTTGCACATTTCAAATTATTACATATTAGGATAATAGATTAAATTCCACTTCACTGCTTCGCTTTGTTGTTAGTTCTTTGATATTGTATTAGTAAGTTCTAGGGAATACGTTTTTCAATACATTCAATGTTATTTTCATTTTCTTCAAAATCAAAAACTTTCTAACAGTGAATACCTTCATTTTCTTTCATCATCCGTTCTAAATTACAGATCCTGACCTTAACCTGTAAAGCATGCTATGTATCACTGTGCCATATATTGAGCACCATTTTCTTAGCCTTCATTAACCTTGTCTTATTTTGTTCTGCAATTTCAAATCAAGCTGAACTCTTATTTATTTCCTAGGACTTTCCAATACGATAATAGTGAGGGATTAGTTTCAGTCCAAAATTCAACTGTGCTGTTCATTGTTGTTTGTGGCTATTGCCTTACTATCCTTAGTAGACTATTAGGTTGATAGTTGGTAATGTTTTCCAATAATCTTGTCATTTCCACAGGTCTTAAAGTTACAACAGCGGATTCAATCTCTTCAGACTGGAAAAGCAAAGGCTTAATTCTTCTTTTTCAATGTGTTCCCTAGGCCAGCTGTAGTTGCTACTACAATATGTTTGATGAAACTTTTGTTTCTGTCACCTTGTAGTTTCTGATCACTGGATGTTGTAGCTTGCATATATCAAAATTTATGGTTTGGGACACATTTCCTGTTAATAGTGGTTAGAAGGATAATTACAACTTATTGACAAAATTTCAAGAATGAAATTTGATGGTGGATGTGGAAGTTGCTCGAATTACCCTGATATAGTAGCTATGTCATGGAAAGATTTATCCGGTAGAAAAGGGGCTTGAAATCTTCCATTAAGCCATCAGTAGTTGTTTGGTGGATGATTTGGTAGGATATAAATGAGTTTTAGTTTTTCACTGTTGTTTACCATTCTCATCTGAACTAAACACGAGAGCTGTCAATAGTAGCAGCACAAATTGTTTTTCAGCATAGTAAGATAAGTTAATCCAGTCCAGGATACCTGCAATTAAATGTCTCCATGAATCGTCTTCTGAAGCAGTCGTTATTTCGATCAGGTGACTGACTTGATTGGTGTATCCTTAGCTTCCCTCGCTTGGATTCGTACCTACAAAAGAAGCAATATGCATGAATATGGTTCTCCAAAGTTTGCATATCATGCTCCTGAAAAAAAAGTGTTTTTGGATCAATTCAAATCTGCACCTTCAAATCGTGTATTCCACGTAGTCCCAGCATTCGTTTCTGGGCTTATGGATAAGCTGATTGATGACAGGATGTCTTCAGAATTATTCCCTTTCTTTCCAGTTGGTAGAAGATTAATCTTTTTTTTAAAACCGAAGTACCTACAGTTGTTATCTTTTAGATGCACACTGAGTAAATTTTTGAATTGACATAATAGGCTTTAAATCACGCCAATTGAGTACTCCGCATGAGACAAGTCTTGTACGACAGGCTCAATTAAAAGAGCGTAAATAGGAGATTTAAATACATGACTTTTTTATCCCATACTCCTTTATTTCACTAATTCGACCACTCTTTAAGGACAGCAGAATATCAATCCACTCGCAACTATTTCCTTTACTTCTTGACGTTGATTAAAAACAAAGAGTACTTAAACCAAACAGCAAACTAACTTAATATAATATTTTAATAAATATTTCTCATATATTTTATTTTATAAATTGATTAAATAAATATGAAATAAAGAATGTATAACTGTACGAGAAATCAATTAGTTGCAAGGCATGAATCAACCGAAATGAACACAGAGAAACTAAAAGAAAAGGAATGATACATGATAATTGATGTTACATTGAAAGATCTATTTGTGCTTATCTCGTTTGATACGAGCTTATTCTGCAGTCATTTCTCACGTGGGATTATACTCTCTCTTCACCTTGCATGTTTGATTGGCGAAAGGTGACAACTTGCGGTCCATTAGACTTGCAACCACTCCTGTATCTGTGCTTGTGATAGATTGAATTGCTCTGAAATAGAATCACATTCTAATGCATGATCATTGCATTCACAACTCTTTTGCTCCTGCAGTCTCTCTTTGCTTGCCTAGCGAGCCCTCACACACAAAGTTGGCGACACACCATTGCTAAGTGCTGTCGCTTTCTTGACAATGACTATGCCTATTTCACTTATTTTAATGGCAACGAGGAAGTCACTTGCACCACCAAGCATTCTAATTATCTTCAGACCTAACTTTTTTTTAAAGGGAAAACAAACGTTACAGAACACGTCAATACGAGGGTGACAAACTCCTGAAGCATCCTGTAAGAGGATAGGTAGGCAGCCCCTAGGCGGGAGATAAAAAATAGTGAGCCCTACATTGGACTGTGTTGCAAAATTTACAAGCCAGTCTGCACACTGATTATTCTCCCTATAAATGTGCCGAATAACAACAACCCAGTTACGAGTGAACAACTCATCAATGCTTGCCACGAGAGGGTTAAGAGACTGAGCTCTCGTCGTTGGGAAGAAAGCATATTGGTCACTGTGCTCGAATCTACTTTTAGTTCGATATGTCGGTATCCTAAGTCCCAAGCCAGGTTAAGGCCTGAGAGCACTCCCCACAGTTCAGTTGTTCTCGTGGAACATCAACCTATGTTCTAAGCAAATCCTTCCAACCAAGTACCCGAACTGTCTAGTAGTAAGCCACCTGCTGTGGCCGAAAAGCTTGAGCTTTTGCTAGCTCCGTCTGTATTTAACTTCACCCAACCCTGAGGAGGTTTACTCCAACAGATGAGTTGATCTCGTCGAGTGCAATTACCTAATCGAGTACGTTGTTGCCAATACTCAACCAGGCGAATGTGGTGGACATGTTCTATAACCTGATGCTCTGGCAAAATTGGCCAGGAAAAATGCTCATTTAAGAGGATCCTATTACGCCAGGACCAGAGAATCCAGCAAGCTGTGCCAAAGATAATCACCCAGTTGAGACCCCCAACCAATCGGTGTGTGTGCAGATTCATTAGGAGCCACTCCTTTTTGGTCATAGTAAAAAACTCTGTTGAGATTACCTGTGTGGGGAACCGATTCCATAAGTTGCGGGCTTTGGGGCAGTCCTGCACTACATGAAGAGAGGATTTTTCTAGGTGACAGTGGTAGCAAGCAGCATTTGAAGTGAATTTTCTGCACACCCGCTGTTGATTCGTGAGGAGTTTATCATAGAAGAGGAGCCAAAGAAATGTGCGGATTTGTTGCGGGCCTGGCCACTACCATATAGTCCTCCAGGTTGCGTTGGTCGAGACTTCGTCATGATCCATTATCAGACCTAACTTTGATACTTTACACATGTGCTTGAGCGCATATACTTAAGAAACAATCTCTTTACTAGTTAGTGTAATACGTAACAGTACCTTAGTTAAATATTTCGGATCGAACGTGAAAGAGCAAAAAACGAAGAAATGAGGAAAATACTTGATTTCGGTCTCTGTAACTTCAAATGACCTTTTTGAAGTCGAAACGAGCGCGAATCCACCGCCGCCTTCATGAGAATTGTTCTCCGGGACTCGGGTAAGGTCTTTCTACAATTTTATTAAAATGTAAGCTCTCTTCACGAGCCAGAAAATCCTTATATTTACAATTAATATATGAGCAACTACCGGAGACCTTAACTTTTATATATAACATCTGTATCAGGCTTCCCCATCGCAAGACCAATATGGGTCTGGTTCACACTGATTGTGATCCATTTTCCACACGGACATCGACCCATTGATTTATATCATTTATTAGGTCACTTCATTATCTTTATCTAGATTAAATTACATAACTTAACCGGTAAGTTATTGAAAAATAAAAAATGCAATTAAATGTTGTCCAACTTTATGAGAAATGACAAAATTGTTCAACATTCTCTCCCTTGGACAAGCATTAATTGCAGTTTTGACTCAAGTTTAAAACATTTTAAAAACTCGATTAAGCCACACTACTGAATTAGTTGACTAGGTTTTAAACAAAAAATATTTGATCTAAAGATAACGAAAGTCTATCATTCTGTCCTGCAAGGCTTTCAATACCGAAAAGCATCAAATGCATGTGTCATGTGCGACACAGATACAATCACATATACCTAATATCTTACCAACATGAATGGGAAAATGGAGTGTGACAAACTAGGAACTTTTATGATTTAAATTATACCATCTTCGTTTGTAGGTCTCGATTTCTCCTACTTTATGCTAAACTACATTAGAGAAATCTTATTTTCGCCCACCGAATGCTAAACAACATTAGAGAAAACTTGATTCCTCTCACCAAATGCTAAACTCCATTAGAGAAAACCTTTATGTTCTCCAACTGAAGGTTAAACTGCATCAGAGAACCTTTATGGGATTAAAAACTTGAATCCTCCTATGTCATGTCAAACTTTATGGATATCTGTATAAGACTATATGCGTCTAGATGACATAGGCTCAAGGTTAATGTAAATACATGCTCAATAACCTTTAACTGCTTAAGATCGACACAAATCTTAAGACTTTTATATGTATTATGACAATATACGATAACATGTATTACTGAGAATAAACAATGATCATCTTTATTGACGAACCATCATACCGTCATAATATATCAAAATGTACAAATGTACATGAAGCAAACATAACGATTCATTAACTATCAATGTATAAGTACTTCAAAACACCTATATTGTATAGCTGTGTCACAAACACAAGTGAGCAAAGTCCTTTAATTAAATAATTGACTATCATTTCCTCAGTCCTTAAATGCTCCAAACTTTAATATCACCTTTTTGTATCAACACCTTTATGACAAAATAATTGACTTTTAAATGCTAAGACCTTGTTATATTCTTTGTTGTTATTAAACAACACAGTAAGAAGATTTCCTTAGTACAACCAAATGGGTCTAGCCATTGAATCATCCACAGATAACTCAAAAATTAAATTTAGGAGCTAAACCGTTTGTGAAGCAGCCCCATAGCATGCACTCTACATGCATAGTCCAGGAAGTTACTTGTATCTACTTGACACACTTCCACAACATTGTACCAACTACATGTAACCTTAAGTGGACTTTCGATCATCTGGACACATGGCTAAAATCTGAATCTGAATTTCCTACAAGGTTTAATTTGTTAACTTTTCTACATGTCAACATATAATCCTTGATCTCTTTAAGTATCTCAACATTTGCTTGATTATATTCCAATGACCTACACTTGGGTTACCCAAATATTGACCAAACAGTCTAACAGTAGATGCAAGGTCCCACCTAATACATACTTAAGCATACATCAGGCTATACTGTACCAGTATACGAAACATTCCTCATAGCCTCACTTATTACTTTATTCTTTGGATATTGAGCCAAAGACTATCTCTCATTATGAGAGATAGGTGCTACGACAGGTTTACAGTTAACTGTATTAAACCACTGTAATGCATACTCAATGTATGCACTCTGTGAGAGGCCTGATGAGTGTTGAGATCTGTTCTGATGAATCTGAATACCTAAGACAAAAGATGCTTCACTAAGGTCTTTTCTGTCAAAATGTTTATCCAAAAATTGCTTAAATTTATGCAACGTGGCCAAGACATTTGACGTGAGCAATGTATCTTCCATATGCAGTAATAAGAAGAAAACTTTGCTCCCCCTGGCCTTATAGTACAAGCATCTTTTTAACTTTGTTTTCCATTAAGCCAAAAGAGGTCACAACCTCATAAAATGTAAGGTATCATTTTCGGGAGGTTTGATGTAAGTCATATATTGATTTGCATAACGCGCAAACCATGTCAATTTCATTTGGTTCCTGAATCATTTAGGTTGTACCATATAGACCACTTCATAAAGATCTTTATTCAGGAAATCGATTTTGATAGTTATTTGATGTAATTCTATATCATCATGAGTTACAATTTCCTTAATCACTCAAAATGTATCTTTGCAAGGATACGAGAGAAAAGGTAACATAAAGTCAACTTTTTTCCGGGAGTGAACCATTAGGCAATTGAGCGAACCCATAAACCGCTGAACTCTATCCTGAAATCCTTTAGGTCTAAAAATTCATTTACAACTAATGAGTTTGCAGTTCCGCTTCAAATCAACTCCCAGACCTTACTATACTCCATGACTTGCATCTTATCAGTCATTACATCTCACCACAGATCTGCATTGGGTTTAGAAATACCTTCTGTAAAACTAACTAGATTCGAAACATGTCTAATATCATAGTCCTGTACACTTGATAGACTATGTAATCAGATAAGATAACAGGTCGTCTCACTCTAATAGATTTACTTAACTGCGTTTGATCTTGTACCTCCAGGAACCACTATGTGTACAGGTATGGATTCCTGTTCCTATACAGGCATGGTACAGAAACCTAGATCCACCGGATCTAATTGTATGAGTAGCAGGTACATGATAACTGTCATATCCACCCTGTTATCATCCGAAGGGTCAAAGAGCCCACCATCATCATAGACATTGTATTTCAGAAACTTAGCTGTTTGTTATTCTACTATTCTAGTCCCACCTTCTATATAGTAAAAGCTGTAGCCTTAAAATGGTCGATATATCTTACTAAATAGCAATGTGCAGAATGAACATGCAATCTTTCTTTATAAAGATTATATTACCTTAGTAGGGCAACCCCATATATGAATGTGTGCAAGGCTGATTTTCCAAACTTTTAGATAATCAGGTAGAAAAGCCCTGTTTTGCATCAACTTCTTTAAGTACTTTAGGGTGCAATTATGCCTTTCGACAACACACCATTTTGCTCATAACTACTAAGCATAGTGAATTAAGTCACTATTTCAACTGATTCCAAATATCTGGCAAACGAGCCTTTTAAAGTCCTAAAACACCATGTTTGTTATGATATTCTCCTCCACTGTCAAATCTGACTATCTTGATGAATTTTCTTAATTGGTTCTCAACCTTTAGTTTTTAAGCAAGAAAACTTAACTATAATGGAAATAATCATCAAAAAATGTCTAAATACATTTAGAATTGCACAATGCAACTATATAAGGTCTACCGATATCTTTTTGTATTAGACTCAATAAGTCAAAAGCATGAGTTGACCTCAATATCTTTATTAGTCAACTTACCCTTACAACAGTCAGCACATGTTCCCATATCATAATAATCTAGAATTAAGAAATGCTTTTCTTGATCAATCTCTCATCCCTAGCTCTAGAAATGTGGCTTAAACTTTTATGCCACACCATGTATGACTTCTCATTCATTAGGGTTCTTTATTTCATAACGTGTTTGCATGATACGAAGAAGCATATATCTAATTCGGGGTAAGACACATTCTATACAAATCATATGACAAGAAAGTTGTACCATTATATTTTGCATTAAACAACTGTACAACAGAAGCATTAAATACAAAACATTAACCCTCTTTGTACAAAATTAATTAAAAGATCACATATAAAATGTGTTTCCAAATGAACCTTACTACAAGGTTCAGTACACACATTCCCCATAGATATTACTTCTACTTCTTCATTGTTGTGAACCATCAGTTTCTCCTTCCCTTTATTTGGCTTTATCCTGGATATGAACCCCTACATCGTGGAAGCATCGTTATCAGATGTTCTACTATATAGCCACCAAATACTTAATGTGACTATCACAAATAAAATTCATAAATTGATAAGCCAAGGAGTTACCTGATGGTCTCGGTCTTTTTAAGCCTTATATTGCTGGTTTCTTTATGTCATGCAGACTTTTACCAGCACTGGATTAACCAGCATCAGCGTATAAAGAAGATTTATTCTTTTTACTTGTGATCTTAGCGGGTTTCATCTTTGCCTTTCCTTTAGTTGCTTCCAGGGCTATAGGAGTAGCAAAACTTGAGTTTCTCCTCCTCAGCAATGCAATGGGCAATTAAAGCATTGATGTATCATTCCTCATCCAGCGAATAATATGTCATTACCAGATTGCTAAACTCTAAAAAAGTGTGTTTAGAATCCGGTGAATTGTAAAGACATCAGGAAGAGAAATGTTCAGCATCTTCAGTCTATTACGAAGATGAATCATTCTTGATATGTACTCTATTACTCCACCTTCTCCTGTATATCTTATGAAGAATAATTCTTTCATCAAGGCATTTGTCTCAATAGTTGGTGAGACTGTTTACTTCTGGGAGACATTACCAAGAAACTCCTTCACTATATCTGTGTTCGGAAGTCCACTTAGCAGATGGTCACGTATGGATCTCTTAATGGTCATCAGACATAATTTGTTAGATCGATCCCAGGCTTCATAAGCTACTTTATGAGCTCTCGAGTTCATGGATGTAGGTGGAGATAGCCTATTCGTTCATATGACCATATCAACCTCAGCTATCCCCATAGCTTTCAATACATCCTCTGTCCACTTCCTCATATTGAAACTGGTCAAGGTTTCAATGGTGACACTGATTTTGTTGACCGAAAAGGTGACTTCAAGATGATAATGTTTAAATTAGGACAAATGTAAGACAACAGTGCTACTCAAAGCCATTAAATAGTACCTTTATTGAAAATCCGGTCACACATATTATAAAACACTTGTGGGCTGAATACATAATATATGCAACCAGACCTTCACATAAAAGCGATCAAAGTACAAACCATCAACTCTCATAACATTACCACTTGTGAGCGAATAGATCATTTAATTAACGACTTTCCTCTACCCGATGCTTTTATGCACATCTCCAAATCTCATATAAGGCCAACACTTATGGGCAGAATAAACAAATATGAGACCAGAGACATCCTCTAGCATGTAAACAGAACAATTAAAAGTACTAAATCGAAAGGCCGTTGTGGTGACTACATCCTTATCAATACTCAAAAAATCAACAAACACAAAGGATACATTTTTATGTTATCCTCACATTCTTTAAAGGCATATGGTATGTGACAATGTAACATTAATAAATGCAAAAATCTGAATGCACAGTTTCATTGTCATACACTAATGTTGAAGATATTCTCTGAAAACTTCATTAGAGAATTTTGTAAAGGAAAAATCTCATTAGAGCGACTATCGTGCGTCATTGGACACTGAGCCGACCACTCGAGATACAAGAACCTGATGTATCTCCTTATGGCAAGTTTGTTGCACAAAATTTCTCTTACAAATGGCTTCAGAATGTCTTAATTCCTTCTCCGAGCGACTATCATGATCCTGAACACTGAGCATAAGACCCGAGACACAAAAACTTGAAGTATCTTCCTCATGTGATGTCCGAAGCATGAAAATTTACTTGAAATTGGATTCAGAATACCTTAATGCCTTTTTTTTAAAAGTTAAACTTTAATTTATTACTAATGTAATAAATCCAGAAAAATAGAAAAACTCACTTTATGAATTTTTTTGAGTCTAAAACTGAGCCAAAATACCCCGGGGCACCTTTACGGGAAATTTGAAATTTTTGTGTGTTTTTTTAAAATATTGTAGCAATTCTGTACGGGTAACGTCAACGGACGTGTCAACGGCTGACATTAGTCGCGTGTGTCGCGGAAGGCACGTGTTCAGATGCTCAAAAGACACGTCTGGCATGTGTCGCACATGCTGACGCTAGCGCTTGCGTCACATGCAGCAGACAAGCATCCCGTTAGTATCGCCCGACGGTGAAGCACACCCTCACTGGAAAAAGACGATTTCTAGCGAGTTTCGGGTCCGTTTTTTGGCTCACAGGCTCATTTTCACCCCGTTTCGCAAGGCTAAACACATGTATATTACTTTCATGCAATAAAAAGCAGGAAAAAACTGAGAAGCAGAAGTTAAATCACTGAAAACTCTATGGAGAGAAAACTGAAAATCTTCATTTTTAACCACCCGATTACGTCACCGCTCTGATACCACATGTAATATGTAATGACATCTTAGTTATGTATCCCATATTGAACGTGAAAGGGCATGTGTGCGGAAAATACCGGATTTCGGTCTCCATAACTTCAAAGGAGCTTTCTGAAGTCGAAATGGATGCGAATCCACCGTCATCTTCACGAGAATTGCTCTCCGAAACCCGGGTAAGGTCTTTTTACAGTTTTCTCAAAACTTAAGCTCTCTTAACGGGTCAAAGAATCCTTATACTTACAATTGACATATAAGCAACTGAAAGAGACTTTAATCTTTATATATAATATCCATATCAGGTTTTCCCATCACAAGACCGATATGGGTCCGGTTCATACTAGTAGAGATATAATTTCCAAACGGAGTTTGACCCATTGATTTAAATTATTTATTGAGTCATTTTATTATCTTTATCTGGATCAAATTACGTAACTTAACTAATAAGTTATTAAGAAACCAAAAATGCAATTAAATGTTCTCCAACTTTATGGGAAAGGACAAAATTGTCCAATAATTAGGATTAAGGTTACGTACTATTGGTTCTCTCTAAATTCTGTGTGATTGTGAGATTTCTACTGAGTTATTGTTGTTGTTGTTATAATATGAACACTTAATTTTTTAAAATTATAACAAAGCTTGATAGATTAAAGCTAGCCTCATAATTTTTTTTGTTAAGTACATTTAGTTATAAAATTTGATGATATTAATAATTTTGACTCAGCTCGAGGTCATGATCATCATAATATTGTAAACTCAATTTAAAAAGTTTTGAGTTAAGACATCTAAAGAAATATTAAGCTTGAATTTTAGTAAATTGAGTATGACAAAAAAGGGTAATTGTTTATATAGTGGTGTTCATTGGGTTAACCTATGAGATATTCTAGGTAGGCCTGAACTGTCAATGATATCTTTAAATCCTTACTACACTCAAATTATTCCCTGCTCGTACTAGGTGGGACCTTAAAGGGCGGCAATGTACTATCAACGAGTATTTAACACTGTTGCATGCACAAGCAGGGGTCGAGCCCCCAACCCACTTAAGCAAAGACCAACCCCTTACCATTGGATTTTGTTGTTCGGTGGTACATATCTTCTTTAAGAATGCTAATTAGACTATTCCCACAAAATTATATGATCGTCTCAACGGACATCATGGAATCTAATTGGTAATGTCATTTGGTGGAATGCTTTGCTAGTTAAACTCGAATGTGAAGCGTAGCTCAAATATGAGTTCAGATCATCTGTTCAATTTTATAATATCTAATTCTGTCTAATGCTTAAAATGACGCTGTTTTAATCAATGGATATGAGTTTAGAGAGTGTTTAATTCTGTCCAATAGCCAAAACGACACAGATGGACACAATAAAATTAGTGATTTTGGCCATTTGGACATAGTTGGATATCATAAAATTAGTCTGAGAATGCTTACTTCTCAAATACATGTGTTTAAAGGATCAGGCCTGGAGGAAAGTGAGATTCGCTTGCCACATTTCGTGGTCAGTGTCCCTTCACAGGATAATGCAAAGAGATTCACCAAAAGGAAGACTGCAAATGAGGCTTATACAAAGGACGAAGTTTAGGTTTGTGCATTGATAGCCTAAAACCATTCTGATGAAACTATTATTGATTTTGTACAACTGAAATTCTCAGGCCAATGCGCACTTCAGATACTTGTCTCTGATGCCCTTACACTTACAGAGATGGGATAATGCGACCCAATGCCGATGTCAAAGGGCACTTGCACGCAGAGATTAAAAAAGGGCACTTAGAGAGGTGTCTGTTTGTTCTCACCAAATAACTTGCTTGTCTATATATGTACTGAAGGCTGGAGCTACCAAGGCCACTTCTCCTTTAGTTTTGCTATTCTGGGTTATGAAACATATGGTGACATTACCAAAAAAAAAAAAAAAAAAACATATGGTGACATTAAAACGATAACGATCTTTCTTTTTTTCAAGCTTTGGTATCGATGTGACATTAAAACGTATGTTACATAAAGCTCTGATCACGTATAGATAGCCATTGGTACAACGCAGTTTTTGATAGGCTATTGCAGAAACTACAATAAAATCTTTATAAATTAATATTGTTAGGATCATGATATTTATTATTTTATAGAGATATTTTTTTAAAAAATATTTTATAAAGATATTAATTAACTGATAAATTAATATTTATTAATTTAAAGAGATTTTTTAATTGATTGAAGTTAAATTTTGATTACATAAAAAAACATTGTATCTTAGAAAAATTCATGTTTTATATTAATTGAATGAATCTAAAATATAGATTTATTGTATATAATATTAATGAAAACTAATAAATAATGTTCATTGTTTCTTAATAATTATCATATTTCACTAATATTATCATTGTACATAATATTAATGTTTATTGGTGCGGTTCGAGAACACAACGCCAGAAATTTTGGATGCAATAAGAAAAGTTAGAGATAAGCTCCAACTAAATTTAAATTTTAAGAAAAAACAAACAACACTAGAATCATATTTCACTAAATTGTCTTAGTTATATTTGTATAAGTTTTTTTTTGAAGCACTTGTATAAGTTTATATAATTATTAATTTATGATATTAATGGGGCCCTACATTTACATAGGGGTATTTTAAAAATATATTATCTTATTATCTTATTGAAATTTGTTTAATTTTTAACTGACCTAAGTCGGGATTGAAGAAAAATATTATCTTAGAGAATTTATTAATTTACCGAGTATCAATTTAAAGAGGTTCTACTGTATGCATCCTCTCCACTTTGCTTTGGTCTGATTTAATTAATTGTTTGATAATATGTTGTGATTGTTCAACAATGATAAAATTGAATTCGATATGACAGAAAGAAATGTATTACAGTATTCATTGACGTCAAGGTTGTAAATTATGAACCTCCTACAAGTTTGCACAACGCAATTCATCGCCTATGAACATGGATTTGGTATAACAAGAAATTATTTGTTTTTACTACAAAGACGCATGAACGAACGACAAACTTATTGCTATTGAAATCTTGTTCAAGTGGTCTCAATTGGAAGATCTTGGGGCAGCTTTCACAAACACTAGAATCGTGGCAATCCAGTAGCATACCTACCCAAGGAGATAGTTGCCGCAGGGATGATTGTTTCTCTTGAAAGCTGCAGTAGTACTGCCTGCACAAGTCGCTACTTGTTTATCTCATTCATGAAATTAACCAATGTGACCAAAACTTCACAATAGACTTGCTAGTGCCATTTCAGCGAGAACTTCTGACCTCTGGGATCTCTCTTGGCGATTTGTTAATGGACCACCGTCAGAGTTTGGCAGTGTCAGTGAGAGAGACTACTACTCAACTTTGCTTAGTCCTTAGCCCAAGATTGTATGAGGGTGTTTATTGATATTTTAGAATTCCATCTTGTGTGGTGTGAATATAAGCCTGTTCATATTACCAAAATCATATCAAGTTCCTATGTGATGATTTATCATTAGCAAACGCAAGGAACGGTACAAGTTTCTAAATGGTAAGATTTGAGTTCTTTTGCTTTTCTATCTCTAGCTTACCAACCAATAACAAGTTGACAAAGGGTATCTGAAAGAAAGGTTTATAGAAATGTGTTATCTGCAGTCTAATGATGCACATAGTGGTGTTTATGTAAAGCTAGAAATAATTACTGAAAGAAAACATGGAATCCGCATTAGGGCACGTTTGGTTAGCAGAAATGGTAAGTGCAATTGCAACCACTACTTGAAAAAGTGTGGACCATGAAAGGCCCTCTTCATCTCCATCATGAGAAGATTGCAAAAAGCCATACTAACAGCACTGGCTTAGCGCCTGCAATTGCCCTTCACGCCATGTTGCAAACGTCTACTGTCAATAATCGACATAGGGTAGAGATCAATCCTTCATTCCCGCCGATCATTGGATGAACTTGAATAGACCAGTTTGAGGCATAAGGCATCTGCGCTAGCTGTCAAATCAGCGCATTTGTCTTGCGAATATCCGGATCAAATCTTTTGTGCTCATACAATCCCATTCACATATTTTTCTGGAACTCAGAAAAATGTGTGGGTGAGATCGTCTGGAACAAAGTTGGCATAGGATTATAAGTACAGAAGATCTTGTCCGTGAATATACACATACTTTTTAAAATGAAGAGATCTATCTGCCTTCTGCTCCCGGCACCAACTGGTTGGTGGCATTAATTGTTGGAGCCAATTAATCAGTTGTTGAAGACTCACGGATGTAGAAAATATCTGCACATATAGTGGAAAATTTGAAGCATCCGAGATTTCTAGTTCTAATCCCAAAAGCTATGATATTTGATTAGATATCTGTGCCATCCTTCTCTTTCAACATCACTTCGCTGAGGTCTCATTGGCTATTGCTAGATCCCATCACGACTCCTCAAGTGATGCAATGCTTGTTACTACTGAAGTCAGCCGCTTGAAAATAAAACAACATAACTAATTGGTGATCATGCACATTGAATTGCCTTCTAATTTTGCTTCATTCACAAAGGATTCATGCTCCTGTCGACTTTGCTAAATTTCACAATTTCTACAAGGGCCTACTTCATAATCTTATATTGATATGTAATCCAAAAAGAGAAAACAAAGATGTCAAACTGAAGATAAAAATTAGAAGGAACCGTCATCTTTGGTGGGTTTTAGTTCTTGTTGATGAGTCTTGGTTTGACTTTGTAAACAACTGCTTGATAGGAAGAAGAAAAGGAAGAATTCCCTCTTTGTCCGATCTACACAAGAGACAAGAAAAGCAGACGAAGAATTCAAACAAAGTCCTCCCAACGTCATACACTAACTGCATCTTCATTGCGGAAGGCAATTTTATCCAAGTGGACCAGCCAAATTGCTAAGTTGGAAATAGAGTGGCGTAGGCAAATAGATACCAACCTTGAGAACCTTCTTCTGGGGGGCTCAAAGCCACTGAATAATGCACATCACGAGCAATCCAAGTGTTTTATTTCTACTTTTCTGTCATTTTAACGTTTTCCATCAACCCTGGCAGGGACCAGGAGTCTTAAGAACTATGCAACCACACACGCTAGGAAATCTAAAGGAATCTCTAGAAATTTGGTGGGCAATACTTGTCTAATTCTATAAATATTGTGGTCTATTAAGACGGCTGTTTGTTTTCTTCCATTTTTTGTTGTCGTTTTTATAAAAAGAAAAACAAGTAAGTAAAATGTGTTTATTTTACTTTGTTGTGATTTTTTATTTTTGAAAATAAAAAACCACAACAGTTTTACAGAAACCAGAAAACATCGTTTATCTGAATTTTGACAACATGTTTTTTTCGACAGAAAAACAAAATATCCTTATTTTCTATCTCGATAATAATAATAATAATAATAATAATAATAATAGTACAAAATTAATAATAATAATAAGATAATTAATTTGGTATAATAAAATTAATAATATTAAAAATAGTAAGTAGAAAATTTATAAC